>BRDA01060058.1:0-15127 GCA_036984385.1 Crenuchus spilurus
TAGGAGATCAATTATTACAGCGAGTAATCACCAGGGAGAGCAATCACCTGAGGGAATAATCACCATGGTGAGTAATCACAAGGTTCGTACAAAGGAATGAGAACATCCTTTACAGGTGGTTGAGTCAACTATGTAGATTATGACTCACTCTGATATTGTGAGCATGGCTGGTCATATAATGAACTAAGAGTTTGAGCATGATATGTATGTCAAAGCACTTAATTTCCCTTAAATACTGAACACAGATAGGCCTACATTCTGACAGTCAATACCACTTGACACTTAACTACTTAGAGAACACGTTTCACAGCTTGTAAATGACAGAAAAGGTGAAAATCGTCCCTGAGGCAGGGCTTAATTAATGCAGGAGGAAACAGGACAGACCTTCCACCACCCCCAACATGTGTAGCCATCTTTGCCCAGTCAGGCCATTTGATAACTACTTTCTCTCTCCCTCTCTCCCCTTCTCCCTCTGATATATTTAGCCCATGAAGCATCTGCAAGAAAGATAGTCTCTTGATATCACCATCAGCACTTTGTGCAGGACTGACTGAGACCCCCCTCCATTCCCCTCTCTCTCTCACACCCACACCAATTCTCCCTCCCCCCGCAATGATCTGCCGTCCAAGTCCTGACTCGATTTTGCACTCCTTGGGATCTTGGTCCAGCTACAGGTCAGAGGCACCCTGGGATTTGTAAACTTTTGATTTAGATTAATCGGAAACTTTCATCTCGTCCTCTTGAGGCCACTTCCCTGAGGAGCCTTGAACCTAGGTGGGTGTACAGATACCTTTACTAAGCAACTGCACGCAATACTAAACAATAAGTTGCAACACAGAGTTTAAATACTCATCCTGGTCTCTCATGGCTGAAGTCAAACATGGAATATTGACGGCTCTAAAAGCTTTGCACGGTTTTGGGTTTGAATTTGGGGCCATGCTTTAAAGACAGGGGCAGGGAGAGAACATGCTGAGCTGCCCCCTCCATTGCATGGCTGGTGATTTTATATGGAGTGTAAAGCCTGAAATACCCAGCTGGGGGAACTTGAGCTTGGTGGTACACAGGTTGCACCTCTCACCACTACAACACCTTCATTTAACTTTGAGGAATATTCCCAAATTCTCTGAAGAACTTTGTCAATTTGCACTTTTGTGAGAGTTTGTAGGTGGCTGAATTCAATCATGTGATACATCACTGACGCCACCACTAGCTGCTAAAAGGTCTTGCTCCAAAATGGTGTTTAAAAATAGCTAGAGTGGATTGAGTTACAGACATGTCAATGCAATGTTTGCCATTAGCAGAGTCTTGAAGAAGTAGCAGAGATACTGTATGTTAACATGGATTTCAAATGCCTGACTCAACAAAATAAGCACAGAAATATGCAGCACTGGAAACTGAACAAGATATCTATGACTATCAAGACACACCAGTCTCAAATGTGTTGGGAGATTGTAAAACCTGTATCCTAAATCCTAGTATGGATTAGGCGTCCTTCTGTTGATGGAAAACTGTTGAGAGTTGTGTCTGCTGTTTCTGTCAGGTGAGAAGAGCCCAAACAAACTGGAGGCAGTGGTGTTTCTTTCTCAGCCTTCACCTTGCAATTTGTGGAATGTGAGGTCATACACACATGATGGGCATCCACCATCCCCAGCTACCTCTTCTGTCACAGTACCATTTCAGTCACCAGATGGTGCAATACTCTTATCTCTTATAACTTTACCCTTTGCTTGTAGTGGCGTACTGTGGCTAATTCAATCTCAAAGCAGAACCTGGTCAGTACTTTCTTCTTGTCAGCATCCAAGAACGAATTAGAAAGAGTTAAACCAATTTAATCAACATTTCTGTTCAAGTCCTTTCTGGAACCAAAGAGACATATGGTAACAAATGCTGTACTGCTTTATTTGACTCTTAAATAATCAAGACTCTTAAACGATACTTACCTAATTGATTCCATTTAGGCAGAAAAGACATAAGCTACTAATTATTGTATCTTCCATAATAAAAGAGAAAGAGAAAGCTCAGCTTTCATTAACAAAATTCAATCATTTTATCATAAAAATTAGAAACTAAGAATTATAAAAGTAATTATTTATGATTTTTACATTACAGCTCACATGAGAGGAACATTCAAACTACAGTGGAGCCTCAGTTATCATTTGCCCTGGTTATCGTACAATTCAGTTATCACTGACTTTTTTTTTTTTGAGGAAATTTTGTCCCAGTTATCGTTCATCCACTGGGTTTTTGTCGGCATGCCCACATGACTCGCTGCTAATTTATGAAAACAAAGCATCCACCCAGGCATTTATCACTTACCCACGTGTTTGTAGTTCATTTTGGCTCTGTTTCCCTGGCTTTGTTTCTCATTGTTTTTCTGGCTTTGTTTCCCGCTGTTTGTCTGGCTTTGTTTCTCGTTGTTTGTCTGACTTTGTTTCTCGTTTCTCTGGCTTTGTTTCTTGTTGTTTCTCTGGCTTTGTTTCTCGTTGTTTCTCTGGCTTTGTTTCTTATTTCTCTGGGTTTGTTTCTTGTTTCTCTGGGTTTGTTTCTTGTTGTTTCTCTGGCTTTGTTTCTCATTGTTTCTCTGGCTTTGTTTCTTGTTGTTTCTCTGCCTTTGTTTCTCATTGTTTGTCTGACTTTGTTTCTCATTGTTTCTCTGGCTTTGTTTCTTGTTGTCTCTCTGGCTTTGTTTCTTGTTTCTCATTGATAATGCTCAAGACAAACTAAATCACGTAACACTAAAGCATTGCCGTGCAGCACTAGCACCTGAAAACGGGTGCAAAAACAAGTATCGAGAATCCTGGGAGTACAAAACAAAGGCTGTTGGCTGGATCACACTGGCACACTCTAAAACAGAGTGTAAACCTGTAAGAGTGATGGTAAATGTTCGTTTATCCACTTCATTAGTCTTTTGTATTTATTTTTCATTGTGTTTTGTCTGTAAAACTATAGTTATTATATTATAGTTAGATGTTATATAAAATGTATTTTGGTAATATTTTGGAGTGTCTAGAACAAATTAATTGGATTTACATTATTTATTAGGAGAAATATTGCTTCATTGGTGCCCTATCCTGGGCTTGGCTAGCATAGTTTGTAATGGCCTGCCATGCACCAGGTGATAAGCTAATACATGGATGGATATAATATATATATATAGCAGTATGATGGTTTCTCAAACATGGCTCAATGGTCTTGTACATTCAGCAGTGATTTCCACCCCTGGCCTTAACGCACCAAGATTCCCTCTGACTACCTGAATATTTTCATATTATGAATGGTAGATGATGAAAGACCTCAATTCTTTGCCATCTTGCACTGAGAAACATTGTCTGTGAACTCAGAGACAATTCTCTTACAAAGTTTGGCACAACGGGGTGAACCGCAACTCATCCTAGCTGTAAAGACCTGTGGTTCCTTTTATAGTCAATCTTGATGACCTCACCTGTTACCAGTTAAACCATTAATTGTGCTCCCAGCTTTTTGGGGTGTTGCAACATTTCCAAATTTGTTTATATGTAGCAAATATAATAACACTCATCTAATGTAATCAAATCAAATCATTGCAGCACTCAGTCTGTTCTCACCCTTTTGTTTTTGTTTTCCCAGTTTGGAATCATGCCTCTTTCTGGAACACCCGCTCCTCCCAACAAGAGGAAAAAAACATCCAAAATAATCACTGACCTGTCTCACATCACTCAGAATGGTGAGCCAGGGGAATATGCATTTGAGTTAAGCATGAGGCTAGCTGTCCAGGAGAGATGTTGGAGATGTCTGGTGTAATGAACGTGCAGTACATTGCATATTAATACAAAATATATTTTCACACATGTTTTGACAGGAGTAATGCTTGTAGTTAGCCTTATATTTTCTAAAGTTACAAGCCTGAAAAGCAGTAGCGCACTTGTGCTGGTATGTAAACAGTGGTGCGGAGCATCTCCTGGAAGGCTGGTTACATGACTCTTTTATGTGGTGTCTTTTTGAACTCTTTTTCATGTGGTGCATGTTTGTTCAGCTCACCTCATCTGTGAAAAGCCTCACCGAGTGATGATATGCTGAATGTGGAGAGAGATTATCAGTGGAGCACAAAACATAGGCAGTGTTTAAGCAGACAGCCTGAGGCAAAGCCTCTGAATCAGGGGCTTGCGGCTTTCTGTTATTTATAGCACAATAAGTTTGTGGTAGCCACTGTCATGATTTGGAAGCTTGTCACAGAGGGTCTGCATGGTTACACTGTACATGGTCTAATGAGGGGAAGACTGTCACACACATAAACACTTATTCCACAGATTTCACAGCAGAAATGCCAGCTGTCTTTCCAATTATCACACAAATATCCCTCATTCTAGCTTGCACTGCACAGCAGCACTATAAACACAGCCCTTCGGGAAATATTGATAATCAACGTTTTCCTTTGTCTTATACAGTATATTCTGTTATGAAGAGCAGAAAAAGCAGTTGTATGCAGGAGATAATTGGTTTGCTTTTGTTTGACATTCCCATATGATCTCAGCATTTACTGATGTTTCATCATTTATGAAAATGCCTCAGTTTCACTTTGCCTGAACCCCCAGTCATTTCTAGGTGATGAATTATTCAGATAGATTATTGTTTTCAGTTACAGTAAAATGCAGTTTCATGATGTCCTTGCCAGCTTTGAGACCAGCGTAATTCTGTCGGAAGGCAATTTCCGCCTTCTCTGCACACTGTATTGTATATTCCACTAAATCCGGGATCATGGTCTGCCAGAGTAACTTATATGCAGATTAACCCTTTATTGTCCAGGCTTATTATTCCGTTCTTAAAGCTTATTATTCTTTATCACACAATTTTTATTTTTTGGAAATACAGTGCCCTCCATAATTATTGGCACCCCTGATTAAGAAGTGTTCTTTGGCTTCTAATAAATTCTTTTTTTATATATAATGTAGGACAACAATGCAAAAAAGAGAAAAATCTAAGCTTTAATTCAAGTGCTTTTATTTGGTGGGAAAAAAATCACACATTAAGAAATAAATTTTTTGAATGAAATCATGTGTGCCACAATTTTTGGCACCTCTGGTGTTAGTACTTTGTACAACCTCCTTTTGCCAACAAGACAGCACTTAATCTTCTCATATAACTCTTCACAAGATTGGAGAATACAGGAAGAGGGATCTTCAACCATTCCTCTTTGCACAACCTCTCTAACCTCCACAGATTTTCTATTGGGTTGAGGTCTGGAGACAGATGGCCATGAGAGGAGCTTGATTTTGTGCCTTGTGAACCATTTTGAGTAGATTTGGCCACATGTTTAGGGTCATTATCTTGCTGAAAGACCCAGTGACAACCCATCTTCAGCTTTTGGGCAGAGACCACCAGATTCTGATTCAAAATGTCCTGATATTTCACAGAGTTCATGATCCCATGTATCCTTACAAGGTTCCCAGGTTCTTTTGAGGAGAAACAGGCCCACAGCATCACCAATCCTCCCCCATACTTAACAGTGGGCATGAGGTGTTTTTCTGCGTACTCATCCTTGGTGTTACACCAGACCCACTTACAGTGTTTGTTGCCAAAAAAGCTCTATTTTGGTCTCATCTGACCAAAGCACACAATCCCAGTTAAAATCCCAGTACCGCTTGCTAAACTCCACCCGTTTACACTTGTGAGTATAACTCAGAAAAGGCTTTCCTCATGCATGCCTCCCAAACAGCTTGTTGGCATGTAGATAGCGTCTGATGGTTGTTTGTGAGACCTCGTAACCCCAAGATGCAATTCTCTTACAATGAGCTTTGGAGAACTTTTTACTTCACTTACCATCCTTCTCACTGTGTGTGGTGGCAAGATACACTTGCGTCCTCTTCCAGGCTTGTTTGATTGCTCTGACTGTAGATAAGGGCATCTGCAGGTGAGTGGCTATTTTCTTGTAGCCATTGCCTAATTTATGAAGGTCGACACACATCTGCCTTACTTGAATAGTGTGTTCTCTTGTCTTTCCCATGTTTAAGGGTGAGTAAGAGAAATAGGCCTCTTTGTAATGCCATATTTATACCCCAGAGAAACAGGAAGTGATGAATTACTAATTAAAGGTTCCTAGATACTTTGATCCACTTTATAAACTACAGTAGAAATGACATACATGGTTCAAATACATTTATTTCCAAGAAATTGTTAAGGGTGCCAATAATTGAGGAACAGGTCATTTTATGGGAAATAATTATTTCTTTGTCAGGATTTTTTCTTTATTTTTATTTTTACTTGAGTTGAAGGTTGCATTTTTCTATTTTTTGTTCAGAGTGAGATTATGCTTCTGCAAAAAAAAAAAAAAGACTTTTAACGCATTTTAACTAGGGGTGCCAATATATATATATATACAGGGGTTGGACAATGAAACTGAAACTAAAACATGGCTAAATTGGACCAGTCTGGTGGCCAATCTTCATTAATGTCACATTGCACCAGTAAGAGCAGAGTGTGAAGGTTCAGTTAGCAGGTAAGAGCACAGTTATATAGTATATTACAATGCACACAACATTATGGTGACATATCAGAGTTCAAAAGAGGACAAATTGTTGGTGCATGTCTTGCTGGCGCATCTGTGACCGACAGCAAGTCTTTGTGTCTAAATATTATTGAGCCACTTTGGGGTGTTTTGGAGGAGTGAGTCAGGAAACGTTTTCCTCCACCAGCATCACGTAGTGACCTGACCACTATCCTGCAAGAAGAATGGCTTAAAATCCCTCTGACCACTGTGCAGGACTTGTATATGTCATTCCCAAGACAAATTGGCACTGTATTGGCCGCAAAAGGAGGCCCTACACCTACTAATAAATTATTGTGGTCTAAAAACAAGGTGTTTCAGTTTCATTGCCCAACCCCTGTATATATATCAGCACCAGGATAGTAAATTCAAAATGTGTATTATTTATAACTGAAAAACCTCTGATTAACAATTAGCAACTGTAAGCCAACAATGTAATAATATTGAACATGTCTAAAACATATCAAAATAATATACCAAAAACTTATTATTCTGTTATTAATTATTTAGGAAATTAATTTAAAGTAATTTGAAAATCCTCTGGTTAGAAGAGCAAGGCATCAGACTGCTCTTGAATTTCATTGAGATATGTGATGTAAATAAGGAAAAAAGAACAAACATGTTGACCTTCAGCACATGATGAATGAGTTATCAGGATGTGTCATGGGCGAATGACAAATGTAAATAATCAGCTGATCACTGACAGATTATAATCTCTCATGATCAGGATCCATTTGACTAACCATACAACTTCTAACACTTTTGTACACTGATGTAACTCCACACAGCTTCAGCTGGAAGGTCTGGATAGTCTGAGTTTAAATCCGAGAATTAACTGCAGTGTTAACGGGCAAGAAATAACAAGATAGAGAAGTTATGAAAAGCTTCTTATGAACGTTACACTTATATAGCGCCTTTCTCAAACCCAAGGACGCTTTACAATCAACACACTCCATTTACACACACTTAACCACACACACCGGTGAGAAGCGGCAGCCAATCGCGCACAGCATTTCTTAGCATATCCCAAGTCCCCTAACCTTAATTTCAATCCCAAGCCTAACCCTCATGCTGGCCCTAATCTGAAACCTAACAACCTAAAAGCTAATCCTAACTCTAATACCGGACCTAATGCTAATCCTAATACTGGCCCAAATCCTAAACCTAACCCTGTCCTAATCCTAACCTTAATCTCAGTCAAAAACATAATCCTAACCCTCACCCTGGCCTCACCCTGGCCATAAAATAAAAACTTTAATCTCAATCAGTAACCTAATCATAGCCTTTATTCTGGCCATAATCTTAACCTTAACCTCAATCAAAACCTAATCCTAGCCCTCACTCTGGCCATAATCCTAACATTTATCTCAATCAAAACCTAATTCTAACCCTGACCTTGATCGTAAACCTAATCCTAACCTTAATTTCTGCCCAAAACTTGATTGTGACCATCACACTGTTCCTAATCCTAATCCTAACCTTAACCTCAACCCAAAATCTAATTCTAACCCTCACCCTGGCTCTAACTTTAATCCTTAACCCATAAATCTAGCTGTTAAATGTAGTAAATATGTTTATAATCATGTTACATGTTCAGGATCTTCTCAAGTGAACATCTACAGACTCGAGAAATGAAGTAATAAACTTCTGAATTCAGCAGATTCTCAACAAACTTCATTTTGAAATGTCCGCTGATCAGTTACTAATATAATCAGATACTTCACTGTTGTTACCTCACCTCTGTGCAGTTGAGATGTTACAAATGACTTCCTCTACAAAGGTCCACTCAAAATGAAGTGTGACCGAAGTATTGACTATTGAGTATTGCATATAAAATAGTGAATCATTGGTGGTTTACATTCAAGAAAATGTCACATGTCACATGACTACTCACCAATCTGTGCTTCAATAGAGTATGAGTCAGAGCCCGAGGCCTCAGAGTTTGACTTGGGGACGAAGATCCGGGCACCCAAAGACATCATGCTGGAAGAACTGTCCCTGATGAAAAACAAGGGCTCCAAGATGTTCAAAATGAGGCAGCAGCGTGTAGAGAAGTTCATCTATGAGAACAACCCTGATCTCTTCAGCCCTGAGTCTATGGTGAGACACTTCATATTCTCACAATAACAGAAGCCCTTTCCTAACACCTTGCATGGTTAAACTTCATATCTCATTGTTCTGAATGTGGTTTCAGGATAACCTCCAGAAGCTGGTGCCTAGCCTTGGGGGCCAGATGATGGATGTTGGTGGCCGTCTGGTTGGTGGACAGATGGTTGGCCAAGCTGGTGGCACTGGTCAGGCACCTGTGCCTCCTCCCAAACCAGGAAGCCTTGGCAAGGGGGCAAAAAGTGGAACAACTGCAGGTGGAATAGCTATCGGAGGAGGCGCAGGAGGTGCAGGAGGCGCAGGGGGCATAGGGGCAGGAGTAAAAATTGTTGGATTGGCAGATGTCTCTCAGAGTGAGTAGCAGATAAAGGTCCAGATGGTGACCTCCATACACTGTCCAGCTCACCCACACTGACCTCATATCCGTGTAAGTCAACAAGTCTCCATATGGGCATACACGTTCTGTCTGAATCACACGCCTCAGTGCAAATCATACTTCAACTGGGAGAAGCAGCAGACCTCAGCTCATTGTTTTCTGAGCTCTTCCACACTGCATTTGGCTTGACATTCAATATTTGAGTAGTGTTAAGGACAAGACTAAAACTGTAGTGTTGTAGTCAAAACTGCTAGATCCAAGCCTGAGTCAAGCCCAAGACCAGGATACACTGAGTCTGAGTCAAGGCCAAAGACTTTAAGGATATGAATCTGAGTCAGGGTTGAGACTGAAATAAGACTGGGACCATATTAAGCTTTTTATTTGATGCAATTAGTATGTTATTCATTGCAAATATGTTATAAATGTAGGGATGGATAAGGCACCTCTTATCCATGGTGCACAGGGAGCATTTGGGGGTTAGGATCTTTGTTCAAAGGCACTTCAGTTGTGTCCTTTAAGTTCAGGGGATTGATTCAGTGACCTTCCCACAGTACACCTGTGTTTTGTAAAACATAGCATTAAATGATATACAGTAGAGCCTAAAATAATAATAATAATAATAATAATAATAATAATAATAATAATAATAATTTTTAAATAATAATCAGTCACCATTAACCTGTTCTAAAGTGCCTGATGATAACCAAAGCTAACTGAAAACCAATTAACGATAACTAACAAAACTTCCCAGAAGTGAATTGTGTGATACCTGAGGTTCCACAGTACTTAACAGTTACATGCAAAGATTGGTGACAGAACAACTATAGAATAACTAGTTTTACAAACAGACCATGAGAAATAAAAAAAACAAAACAATGAGAAAACAAACAATGAGAAATAAATACAAAAGACTAATAAAATGGATAAATAAACATTTAACATCACTCTTACAGGTTTATGCTCTGTTTTAGAGCATGCCGGTGTGGTCCAGCCGGCAGCCTTTGTTTTGTACCCCCGTTCTTGGTGTTCTCAGCGCTATTAGTTTTCACACCTATTTTCAGGCAGTTTCGCTGCATGCCATCGCTTCAGTGTTATGTGTTTTAGTTTGTTTTGAGCATTAACAATGAGAAACAAGAAACACAGCCAGAATGAACGAGAAAAAAGGTCTGTGATAACCGAATTGCACAATAACTGAGGTTCTACTGTAATGTAACTTTTGGATTCTTTGTCCCTTCTTTTCTAATTTCCACATAATGTCAACTGAATATGAACCAACAACATCCATTGCTTACATTTTTATTTATTAAATGAGGACACATAATATTTCAATAATATTGCCCTCAAACAATAGCTATTCAGTTAAGCCATCATGAAGAGCACTAATTATGTGCTCAACCAGCAGCAAACAAAGTTCTGAGCTGCAGAGAAAGTTCTGCAATGTTCATTGATTCAAGAAATGTTCATTGATTGGATACTAAAAGTGAAGAGCAGTAACGAGTTATTCCTTGTTGACCAATCATAATGCAGATTTGCTTTAGATAGGGTGACCAGATCTGAAGTGATGAAAATGAGGACACCTTAGTGGAGGCGGGGTTGCAGTTGGGGGTGTATAATGTATTACATGTTCAAATACATTTTTTTGGTGCTTGAACACAAATTTTATTATAATTAATTATATTTTGACAAATTATGATTTATATTTTATTAATAATTACTAGTTACTATTAATAATATACTAATAATAACTATTAAATGTTATGTTAATAATAAATAATGTTATTATGAATAATAAAGTAATAAAATTCATATTAACCATTAATAAAATATTAATACATTATTACATATTATTTATAAATGATAAACTGTTAAAAGCATGCAGCATAAAATTATCACCCAGTCATTTTCAGTCAACTTCACTTCAGCTCATTATCACCAATGTTACACATATGTTTGGACTGTATGGCCAATAGATCTTATTTACACATAATTATACCTCATTTTTGAGTAAAAATAAGCAGAAATTCTGAATTATTTTGATAATAGTTACACTTAGAGGCATGTAAATAGATGGCTAATCACAGACTGGTAGACACACGCACACACACACACACAGACACACACTCAAATGTAAATATGAATGAATTTTAATATGAAACCGCTGATATTAAAATACGTCAAGCTGACGTGATTAACGCTCAACACGTTAATAACTTACAGGTGAAAATGGATTGCTGGCCAAATTGCAGTCCAGACTCCATTTGAGGGAGTGACAGTGGTGCCGGCCAATCACATGTTAGCAAGAAACAGTAGAGCCAATCGATGAGCTTGTGGCAGCCTAAAGGGAAACTGGCTTGGATTTTAGCTGGTTCTCCATTTAATATAGCGTAACATCTCTCTCAAGCGAACCAAATGGAATAGGGGGAGGATGAGACTAGTTTGTAAATGAAACACTTCTCGAGTACAACAAAATCCTGGACGTGAGTGAAATTCTGCCCGGACGTTCTTTTTAAGTCTCAAAAAGAGGACATGTCCAGGTAAAAGAGGATGTCTGGTCACCCTACCTTAGACCTGTAAAGAAAGTCCTGATTAATTCTGTTTGAATGGTTGTTGATAATTAATGATGGTAAAAAAAACAAGTTTAGTTTCAAATTAAAGTTACCTCAGAAAGACTCATTGACAATCACTGAGTCCACCAAAACTATTAGTGCACTATGGCCTTTCAGTAGCTTGAGATCAATATGGAGTCATTGCCATGTGGAAAATAAACTTGTCTTTGGTTGTTCTATACCTCTGCAGGTGAGGACAGTGCTAAGGCTGCTTTAGAGAAAGCTAAAAAAAGAAAGGAATATGTGAAGACATATATGTCGCCGTGGGAGCGAGCCATGAAGGGCAATGAAGAGCTCATGGCTACCATGAAGCCATATATGCCAGGCCCCTGTGCTCAACTCGACCTGCCCAAGTACAAGAGCTTCAACAGGTGCCATGTTTCATTACTGCTCTCTATGCTACCTGTTACCAGATACCTGTCTGGCCTAAAAGCTGCATGACAACTGATGAGAGATTATGTTTGAAGTCCTGGTTATCTTGCAGAAGTTTGTTTTCTTGCTCTGCTGAATAGATCTGAACATGTTTGACTGACCATCTCTACACAATCAGATGTTTCTTAGTGCAATGTTTCATCCACATAACCATAGAAATAGATGTAGCTTAGTGATATGTTAGTGTAGCTCACTTAACAATGAAAGCTTACAGAACTTTGGCTAATGTTATTGTCATATATCAAAACATTTCAGAAAAACAAATTGTGTTTATAATTTAATTCAAAAACACACGTTAAAAAAGGACCCTGAAGACCCTGACATTTATTTTATACTCATTACATGTACATATGTCAAACCTTTATATGTTTCCATGTTTATCAGTATGGCTGAGTTGGCATTGCCAATCAAGTACAATAATATCACGGTCAGTAGTAGTTTTGGCATTGTGGGCAGTCTTGCTGGAAAAGGAAATCAGCATTTGTATTAAAGTTTATCAGATTGAAGCATGAAGTGCTCTAAAATCTCCAGGTAGATGGCTGTGTTGACTTTGGACTTGATAAAGCACAGTGGACCAACACCAGCAGATGGCATGGCACCTCAAACTTCACACTGGACTTCAGACAGCTTGGATTCTGTGCCTCTCCACTCTTCCTCCAGACTTTAGTTGCTTGATTTACAAATAAAATATATGACAGTTTACCTTTTTGAATTAAATTATAAACAAAAAATGACCGTTTTTATGATATATGTATACCATATAAAAATAATTTAAACGTTAGGAGCAAACATTCAAAGTACCACTAATGCAAATGTTCTAATAAAGTCATATTGCCTTATTTAAAGTTTCTACAGTGTTAGTTAAAATAGTTTTATGAGGGCCCGAGTGGCACTGCTAAGTTACTGTCACTATGATCTGAGGATCGCAAATTCGAATCCTGATCATGCTGCTTGCCATTGGCAACTGGGCCCAGAGAGAGCAAAATTGGCCGTGCTCTCTCTGGGCAGGTAGGATGGCACTCTCTCCCCACATTACTAAGTAATATTGGCTGGCTCAGGTGTCTGCCAGGTGATCCATCAGAACTGGGGATCCTGCACTTTCCTCTGAGTGCTTGGCTGCCTAGCCGCAATGTATCGGCAACAGTTGGAAAAGAGGCGGAGCTTGACTTCACATGTATCAGAGGAGGCCTGTGTTAGTCTGCACCCTCCTAGAGTCAGAGACATTATAAGTGATAGAGAGAGTCAACGAATGGGTACCAAAAACACATTGGGGAGAAAATTGGTTTAAATAAATAAATAAATAAATAAAGTGTTTTATGTTTAACAGAGGGGCAGGGAGCCATAGGGTCAAGTGGTGGTTTGGGTTCATTTGAGAATATTTTGATTCCCACAACAAAAATGAAATATTTTCAAACAATGGTTAGCTATAAATCTAATGTACTGTAAGTTATGAATCAATTTATGAAAGACCTATACCCTACAACAAGGCTGACCCTTTTCAGTTTGAAAGTGGGGTAGCTGATGTAGTTTCTGAAAGGAAGGAGCATGTCTTTCCTACTCACAGTGGAAGCTATGCCACCAGAGCTTCTGCCAGTGAATGAAATCCAATTAAGTGACCTTCACTTATCAGAATTCCTGCTTGTGAAATCTCATTGGTTTCGCTGGCTTACATATGCTCGTTTTGTGGCCCCAATGAGTCTCTTACTTTTTCTTTCTGCCTCTCTGCTAATAGGACTGCTCTGCCCTTTGGAGGCTTTGAGAAAGCTGCTCAGCTGATGACCTTCCAGCTGCCGGACATTGAAGTGGCGACGGAGGAACCTGAGCCTGCGGTGGTGTATCAGCATGATATAAGCTCACGACCCTCCTTCAACCGCACTCCCATCGGCTGGGTGGGCAGCGGGGAACCAAGCAACATTCACCTGGAGATGGATACCATGCCATTCGATGGGGAGACCGATGACCTGTGAAGAGTGAACCTAGTGTCCCCCCCAACAGCTCACTTTACACACACATCCTGATTTACCCCATCCCTGTGTTTACCCCTTTCTCTCTCTCTCTCTCTCTCCCCCTCACTCACACACACACACACACACACACACACCTGTCTAATGGGTCAGCTTCATAGCATATGTAACACACTGTGTGTGAAACAAGTAATGATCTATTGGCTGAAGTGAGACGACATGTTTCTGAGACTAAATATGTTTTTTCAAGTAAAGGATTTGAAGAACAGTTCAAAGTCAAGTTGTCATGATGAAGATGCTACCCTTTCCATAACACATTTAATCTATATTGTTACAATGTGCCTTTTCCATGCAGTATCCTAACATGGTTCTATGCTCTGAATGTTTATGCATGGAGTTGAATAGCAGAATCTAATGAGAAGGTGAAGGTTTGGTTTCTGTTTAGACTGTCGCAGTGGACTGATGGACATCTTCATTTTTAGAGTAGGCAAGTTAATGTTGGTGAACTCCAGTGTCAGGAAAGATAAGTTACCATCTGCTCTTCACTGGAAGTAATTAATCTCCAGTAAAGTTCAGGTAGACATAGTCAGTTGCTTTCAAAGTACAAAAAGGTGCTCACATTTTGTTTCTTTAGAAGCCAGGATGTTGGACTTGACATGATGATTCATTGTTGTTTGGCATTTTAAATGACAAGATACACACCTGTGTCTAAACTCCACTATCTCTGTCCTCTAATGTCACTAAACACCCCAAATGAATAAACATTTGATAGCTGAGATTTGTTGTCCTGTCATCTTTCAGTTACTTGTAGAGTTTGTTTTAAATACAGTACCCATGAGAAGTTTTACACATCTCATTCAGTGCTTTATTTATTTCCCCTACATTGTAATTGAATACTGAAGTCATCCAGACTATGACTGAACACATAATGTATCATGTAGTAAACTTAAAAGTGTTAAACAAACCAAAACATGTTTTAGATTTTACTTCAAAGTAGACACACAACTGATGTCTCAAACACATTAACAAAACCAAACAAATTGTGAAAATTCAAATGATGTACTATGTAATACACAAGTCAGTATCAGACCTACTGAAGTCATAAGTTAATGTTACATCCCCT
>BRDA01060058.1:15137-25481 GCA_036984385.1 Crenuchus spilurus
AATAGACTGTTGTAGATAAAAACCGAGAAATTTCTGACTTGTTCATGCACTTATTCATAGTCTAACACATACTATCCGATATCGGACATGGACATGTAGGTATGTCACCTGGATATTCAATCCACCTGAAGTATATTCCCCGTCACCTTCATATGTATTAGGTCGTTGGTGTCTTGGAGTAGCGTTGTAACATCGTTGTGACGTTCTAGTATCTGTTGTAACAGTCTTGTAACAGTACAGTATTACGAACGACCGATCAGCAAGCATTATGACATGACAATGTTCTGACAATGTTGTCTATGATCTTGCAGTGTTGCTACAATGTTGCGATGAGGTTCTGTGGTTGCTGGATTACGTATACTTCCACTGCCCATTATATGAAGTCCACCTAACTTATAGGTCCACTGTATGGATGTACAGGTACAGGCTATAGCCTATCATACACAATCTGATACTTATTCACATACTTGTTCAGTCTTTAAAGAGCCAAAAATAGATGTTGTCAGATAATTGTTGACTCATAGAATATAATGTCAATTTGCCCCAAAACAGGCTGAAATGTTCTGAAACACAGAACACATTTCCACTCTCTGTCAGTCCATCTGTGTTTCTGTGCAAAGCTAATCTATGGTTTTCTCTTTGTATAATAGTTTCAGATTGCATTTCTAGATGAAGCGGCAGACTGTGTTAAGACAGTTAAGACTGTGTCAGTATTTCTAAGCTTACAGTCTCCATGCAAATGTATTTACTTACTTATTGTTATGCCATTAAAAAGGCTTGAATGTACTTAAGGCCAAGTAAAAAAAAAAATTGGTGATCATCCTTTTTCACCAAAATTTTGGGTCGGGGGGGAGGTGTTTTTTTTTTTTTTTTGTGTGTTGTGGCGGCTTTTGGGGGTGTCGGCCAATCAAATGGCTGCGTGTCGTACAGTATTTGCATAAAGTTCTCTTGTGTGTTTATGGGGTCTATTTTGTAATTATTTGGGGTCTTTAAGAGGAGATTTTTTATGTGTAATGATTGTTAGTTGTAGTCTAGTCTCTATGAGTTATTTTAGTGTGTTTTAGTTAAGTTACCGTTAATGTGTGTCTTAGTCAGTTATTCTGTCTTATTTATAGAACCGGCCCTCCGTCTGCTTCTCTGTGTGTGAGTCTGCGCGCACGCTGCGATAATAGTTATTATAATATATTACAGTTAGTTAAAAGAATCCATTGTATTTTATTTCATTAGATAACAGGGAAATGAAACGAATTTTATTGGCCGACTGCAGTGTTTTTACGATGCTGGCCACTGCAAAAGCCATGATTTGCATCACAAAAACGACCGGCCATTGGTATTGACAGTTAAGTGTACTGATTTGGGTCACGTCATTGGAAGCATGCAAAATTTGAATGATTATAGGCCAGACTAGGGTGTTTGGCGCGTTTTTTTGTGTTAAAAAAAAACAAAACAAAAAAACGGTCGGGTGCTTTTTAGAGGATCGGGCGGTGATGATCACCAATTCTTTTTTTTTACTTGGCCTAATGTACTTAATGTAACCATTAATTAACCTTAAAATTAGTACTTAAAATTAACCATTAATGCCACTTAAAACAATCCATCACTTTTTCATTTCACTATTATTATTATTATTATTATTATTATTATTATTATTATATTAATATAGTTTTTATTATTGCTATTATATTGTTGTTGTGTTGTTGTTGTTGTTGTTGCTGTTGTTATTATTATATTCTTCATCATCATCATTATCATCATTATTTTAAGGCTCTGTAATGGGCTTCTACTCATATGGTATTGAGGAGGTTAACGTGCTCAAGAAAACTGAAAAGCACTATCAGGTTTTTAAGCTTCTACTGAGTATTTGAATCTCTCGTTTGGCCCATTTGGCTTTAAATCTCGGCTCTTCTCGCTGCATCTCGTTACCTGAACGAGTCTCGCGAGATTTGGTTACCTTGGCTGCAGCACGCAGTGACGCTGAAGGCTGTTTGAGGTGCAGCGGGTCTGAGGGTCGAGCCGGGCGAACGCGCACATACACTCTCTCACTCACACTCTACGGAGCGGCTGTTTATCGAACAGAGCGACCGGGAAGAAGGCTTTTCTACTGCGGGCTGTGAAGTTTTGAAGCGCCGTAGTTGACGCTGGAGCATGTGAGTGCCGTTCTGTTTATAAGAACCGCCAGTAAAGATGCGCTGCTGGTCTCCAGCCTCCCGTGTGCTGGTGTGCGGTTGTAGAAAAGGGGCAGAGCGGTGGGGGGAGTGTAGGAGAAACTAGAGTTTACATGTGAGCACAACGGGTAGACTCCAACCTGCTGACGAAGCTGCACAGAGGGGCTGCAGCTAACAGCTAAAGCAGCAACTTCAGCTCCATTAACCGCGGCTGGACACTGTGCCATTACCAGCCTTTCTTAGGCTGCAGTCAGGCTTTCTGCCGGACACCTGGAGGTGGACCAGCGGTGTGAGCGTCGTCTGCTGAGTCTAGTCTTACTGCACTAGGAATGAACCCAAAACTAGACTGACTGCTCTTTTGCAGAGCTTCTGCGATGACGTAGTGATCTATTTGATATTGTCCTTGTAGCAGTCAATACAAAGCCTTAATAGTAACCCAGGCGAGGAGGCGTGTAGTTGGTCAGATGGGCTGAGTAGACACATTCATCGTGTTTTAAATGTCTGGAGACATTTTTAGGGACACACCATGGTTCATTATAGCCAAGAAATGAAGTGAGTCCACCTTAAACCTGTCATTTTTAAGCTCTGCCAGGTGAATTGATCAATAAGGCCTACACTATTAAAAAGATGGTTCTTCAAGGGTTCTTTAGTAAAGAAAATGGTTCTATATAGAACCACGAACACTCAAAGAACCCAAAATGTTCTTTTCATGGTGAAACGGTTCTTCAGCTTGATGAGGAATGTTTTGTAGATGGTTCTATACCGAACATGAAAATGGTTCTACATAGCCCTCAAATGTTCACATTTTTCAAAAATATATAGACGGACCTACAGCACATTCCTCATCAGTCTAAAGAAAACTTTTGTCATGTAACCCTTTGGGTTCTTCACCCTTTGGGTTCTTCACTCTTAAAAGGGTTCTTTATTAAAATGGTTACACATTACTCATCAATTTGAAGAACCTTTTGGTTTCTTCAGGCTTTAAAAAATGTTTTTTAGTAAAGAAAATGGTTCTATGTAGAACCATGAACACTCATAATCCTTCGCATGGATAAAGGGTTCTTTGCATGGCGAAAGGGTTCTTCAGATTGACAAGGAATTTCTTGTAGATGGTTCTATACAGAACCTTTTTGAAAATGGTTCTATATAGCCCTCAAAAGGCTTTTATATAGAAACATCTACAGCACATTCCTCATCAATCTCATGGTTCTGTATAGCACAATTTTCTTTACTAAAGACCCCTTGAAGAACCATCTCTTTTAAGAGTGTAGAGCTGGTTAATGCCTCCAGGGCTGAACCTTGCCCCCAATCCCTCCCAAGTTTTAATCTTTTAAAGTGGTTTTATTCTTTTGTTCAGTGCCTTCTTCTTGTTTGTGTGTTTAATCTGCTCTCGCTGACCTGGTCCCAGGTGTGGAGAAAATCACACCATCACCATAATTATGTTGATCATTTCAGGAGGAGCTGGTTCGTTAAAAATGTCACGCAAAATGTGCTGGCAGTACTGTTCATATCTCAGATGGATTAATGAGAATTAAGACTTTTCTGTATTTGGCTTCTTTTCAGGTTTGTGGATTTAGGAGACTTTAGTCTTGATTTTGTGCAAAAAGTTACAGAGCAGTGAAATTTACATTGACTTTGGATTTGTGTTATTGTTTCTGCTAAATGCATTTTGACGTGACGTGGAAAACAAATATGTGTTTTCTAAGATAAAGTATTCTTACATGCTACTTGTGGAACACATCAGCCAATTAGGCACTTGCTGGATGTTGGACAGTTTCACCAGGACTGAAAAAAGAAAAAAGCCCATTATAGGTCGTTTGAATGTTTTTGTATTACATTTGTTGTTTTTAATGTAATGTATAATATCTTTATTTATTTGATCAGAATTAATCTGTTAATCAACAAGATATTGACACGTCAGTTTTTATTTACAATTGAACCAAAAAACACTTTTGAGTGTGTGAGCCAATATGGATAAACTTGAGTATCCGTTATGTTCTGGGATACTGTATGGATTGTTACACAGTATCACATTTTACAGTGGAACCTCGGTTTTTGTCATTAATCTGTTCTAAAGTGTCTGATGATAACTGAAATGAATGATAACTGAAGCAATATTAACCATAAGAAATAATGTAAATCCTATTAATCCAGACATTCCAAAAATTTAACAAAATGTTTTTATATAGAATAACCATAGTTTTACATACAGAACACAATGAGAAATAAATACAGAAGACTAATGAAATGGATAAATTAGTATTTAACATCACCCTTATGGGTTTACACTCTGTTTTAGAGTGTGCCGGTGTGGTCCAACCTTTGTTTTGTACATCCGTTCTCAGCCGCTTATTGTTTTCAGGTGATAGCGCTGTGCGCCGCCACTTTCGTGTCACATGTTTTAGTTTGTTGAATTTTTTGAATATTGAATTTTAACCACAGTATCATAATAGGTTATGTCCTAGACATTTTGTAGATAGTTCATATATAATAAAATTGAATTCAACGTGTTGTAACAGTACAACATTAGAATCAGTTCATACAGCCATGAGTAATAAAACTAATCTTGTGAACTTTGCCCAAAAATTGGAAATTGTGTTTTTGGGTAACTCTCCTACAGAAAAACAAATGTTTGTGGTTCTAGGACACACCCTATTTTCAGACAACATGTCATGCTAACATAAATGAAGGTTATTACTAAGTGTACCTATATAATATATACATACACACTCCTATAATGTTGGGGGCAGCTGTGGTCTGGTGGTCAGGGATCTGGTCTTGTTGCCGGTTTGATTCCCGGGCAGTTCATGACTGAAGTGTACTTGAGCAAGGCACATAACCGCCAACTGTTACCTGGGTGCTGTGGATAGGGCTGCCCACTGCTTCGGACACATGTTCTCACAGCCTAGTCTGTGTATGCAAAGGCCAAATTCCGTTGTGTGCAATTCGTATTGACAAAAAAAAATTCATCTAATCTAATAACTCTAACTCTAATCTCTAATTAATTTAATCTAATCTATAACTTGCTCAACTTGGGAATATTCCAGTAGTTATAATTGAAATATGATGATTATTTGCCAGAATAAGGTGCTTGCGTATAGTTGTTGAAAATGTGCTTACCAAGAAAACAAAAAAGGGGGAGATTGGATAGTCTCCTCTCTCCAACCTCTTCTCTGATGCCACCTCTCTGTGAAAAGTAAATGTGAGCTCTGGTATGCATGCTAAATTAGGGTACGGATTGTTATGTAAAATTCAGAGATGAATAAATTAACATACTGATGGTCAATTCTTTTGGCCTTGTGTACTGCGTTCCCATGCATTGAGT
Source organism: Crenuchus spilurus (assembly GCA_036984385.1). Lineage (NCBI taxonomy): Eukaryota > Metazoa > Chordata > Actinopteri > Characiformes > Crenuchidae > Crenuchus > Crenuchus spilurus. Next base: position 20,628 of record BRDA01060058.1, read on the forward strand.
GCAGGAAAAGTTTCAGGGAGGGGAAGGTGGGTAGGGTAAACAAAGACATTTTAGTCAAACTAATTGGTTGAGCTTTATGAAATGCCTGTAGTATTTAGGGCAGACTATCAAAGGAATGAAAATTATCCCAGAAGGGATAGGAAAACAGATAATAGTAACTTTTATTGAACTTCTTAAGGTACTTTTTATGTAAGTATAGATTTGTGTGTGTAATTCTAGACTTTGACAGTAGCTTTTTCCTGGGAATAACTGATGGAGGTTTAACTGTTTTGCAGTTAAAAATAACCCATTACAAATTTTGTCCAAAAATGTTGCCAAACATTGATCAAACGGCATACATTGTTGGGCATTTTGCCCAAAATCAATAACCCAAATGTCTACCAGTTGAAATATACTTTTTTTTGTATTGAAGTTATTTTACTGTAACTATTTTTTTCAGTATTATAACCACATCTGTGTTGACTTCATTATTATTAAGCTTCATTATTAAGAAGCTATTTTTAGCCTGCACTCAAAAGATACTTTGAACAGAGTCTAGTTCCATATAGTAGGTCTTGTCATGATCATGACATTTTATATGATGCTTATTTGCCATTTAAATAATTGCAATGAAAGAGTTTAATATATTGTCACTTATTGTATGAACTGGTTAAAGAACAAGCCTAGACTTTACAAACTGGTCAGCTTTCTTGCTTCCTAACTGTGCATACTCAGTAGCTACAAACTGGCTACAGCATTTATTCAGCAAACGTCACTCACTGCTGCCATCTATATGTATTATAACACTAATACAGTGCAACCTCAGTTATCATACAATGCAGTTGTCATCAACTTTTTTGGGGGAAATTTTGTCCCAGTTATTGTTCATCTGCCCGGTTTTCATGACATGCCCACATTACTTGCTTCTCATTTTATGAAAATAAAGCATCCACCATTCTGACTTTGTTTCTCTTTGAGTGAGCATCATCCAGCACATTAATCTGAAACATTTCTATTGTTTTTCCAGTGTTTTTTGTGCTTGTTCATACTAAAGCGCCTGAAGACAGGCGACCAAAACGGCAGCCACGAACCCTGAGAACAAGTGTACAAAAAAAACAAGGCTGGACCACATTGGCATGCTCTAAAATGGGGCGTAAACACATAAAAGTGATGTTAAATGTTCATTTATCCATTTCATTAGTCTTTTGTATTTATTTCTCATTGTGTTCTGTATGTAAAACTATAGTTATTCTATATAAAATGTATTTTCTGTAAATATTTTGGAGGGTCTGCAACAGATTCATTGTGTTTACAGTATTTCTTATGAGAAATATTGCTTCAGTTATCGTTTGTTTTGGTTATCAGGCATTTTAGAACTGATTAATGATGAAAATCAAGGTTCCATAGTAATTGATGTGTACCCATTTCAGAGTATTTATTTCAGAAACTGGGGAATATAATAATATGAAAATAATAATAATTTTGGAAAATAATTGTTGTAAAATTTGTGACAGCCCTACTATATAGAACTATTTTTTAGAAAAGTATTTAAGACTCCTATACAACATGTTATATATTATAGAGAAGAAACATTTCACCATGCTAGTTAACTTGTTAAGCTCTTCAGCCATGGAGTTTTTGTTTAGCGAAGGGGAAGCATTGTTCATTCACACCACCTTCCCCTACTTTCTCTTCATCTAATGTTCCTGTTGGACCAGGGGCTCAAACCAGCAACCTGTCAGTCCTAAATCCATTCTCTAACCTAGGCCACAGCTGCCCTTCTTGTTAGAAGTGGGATTTTAGAGGTATCAGTGAGTGTGTGTGAGAGAGAGAGAAAGTGAGTATATGAATCTGAGAACAGCCCCAGAAGCATGTTTTTGCATTATTAACCTCCTGGTAAAGTGTCACCTGGTGAAACATTGTGTGTGTGTGTGTGCGCCTGTATGCATGCAGTCTAGACAATTACATAACAGTTTCTGTTCATCTAATATCCTGTAAACTGCATCACTTCAAAGCCTCAATCATTCCTCCATATTCCCTTGTTTTATCTTGTTTTTGTGAGCGTGGATGTTGAGAATTGTGCTTTTATTTTACATTATTCTGAGTAAATGGAAGAGCAGTTCTTTACTCTTGAGATTGTAATGGCAATGTAGTTTTAAAGTGAATTTAGAGTGCCTCAGGTTGGTCTTTTTACTTTATGTAATCCACAAATTAACATTTATATTTTTGATATAAATTGATGATTGATTGTGGGGCAGCCATGGCCTAGTGGTAAAAATCTGGTCTTGTTACCAGAAGGTCGCCAGGTCGATCCCCAGACAACCCCCTAACTGCTCCCCGGGCGCCGGTGAATAACGGCTGCCCACCGCTTCGGGCATAAATTCTCACAGCCTTGTGTGTGTGTGTGTGTGTGTGTGTGTGTGTGTGTGTGTGTTTCACTGCACAAATGGGTTAATACAGTGATAACCCTAGTTACGAGTTTAATCCGTGCAGGAGCTGAGCTCGTTAGCTGGATGCATTTTCCCCATAAGAATACATGTAAAACTGATTAATCCGTGTCAGCCGTCCAATATACAGTATACTTTAATATGCTAAATAATGTGTTTATATGGGTTTTTTAAAACATAAACGAGACAACAACGAATCTCGTGTAGGCTGGCAGCTAAGGAGGGAGACTGACGGTGCTCGTGTAGGCTGGCAGCTAAGGATGAGAGGAGGACGGGCGTACGTGTATGGCATGGTTACACTTATCATGTGAAAAGTAAAAGTAAAATGTATCTAACTTTCTTGTTCACTACCTTTTGCTACCTTAGCGTCACTTTCACTAGCACTTTCACTTTCACTGGACAGCGGTCAAAGGTAATGACTGACCTCTTCTTCTACGCTAGCATCTAGGGGATGCTATGACCGCCGCGCCCCTAGCGGTTGGCATACTTGAACTAATTTAGGCTACTTGTTACTTGGAATTTTACTCGTTACCTGGAACAAAAATATTCCGAGATCTTGACTCGTTACCTGGAATACTCATTAGTAGGGATGCTCATAAGTAGGGTTACCACTGTATAGTACAGTGGAACCTCAGTTTTAGTCAATGCATTCTAAAGTGCTTGATGATAACTGACATGAATAATAACTCAAGCAATATTTCCCATAAGAAATAATGTAAATCCAGTTACTCCGTTCCAGACACTCAAATATTAACAAAAATACATTTTATATAGAATTGGTTTTTTAAGCTAAAAAAAAAAGCCAGTTACAGGGTTGCCAGGTCTCAATAAACTCTCCAGGAAAATGCCTGACAGAAGGCCCCATTCACAAGCTGAAACTCACCCAAAATGTAAAATACAGGTGTAGAACTCTTAAATCTTCTTTTAATTGTACTTTGTCCTTCATTTCCTTTACTGTTTTATAGTTTAAGGATTTCATATAATTTATTTTATTGTTGAAGTTGTTGTTGTTGTTGTTGTTGTTGTTGTTGTTAGTAGTATAATGTTTGAAATTAATACACGTTTATTATTAAAATCAGTATAAATTGTACATATTCTACTACTACTACTACTACTACTACCAACAACAACAACAACAACAACAACAACAACAACAATAGTAATAGTAATAGTAATAATAGTAAAAATAGTAATAGTAATAATAGTAAAAATAGTAATAGTAATAATAGTAAAAATAGTAATAGTAATAATAGTAAAAATAGTAATAATAGTAATAGTAATAATAGTAGTAATAATAACTTATCATAATGGAAAACAGAAGATATCTACATGTTTTTTGCATTTAAATCATAGTATCCCCTTATCCTTCCTCTACTCTTATCTATATTTTCAGATCCCATTCCAGTCAATTATCTAATGTAAGACATCTGATGCTCTTCACCCTCAACTATTCATCACTGCCTCTTTTTAGATCCTTATGGTTTTAACGCCTCAGTTATACATTCACAAGACAATTTATTAATTCTCCACTGTATTACAATCAATCAAAATGTGTTTATATATCACTTTTTACAATGGCCATTGTCACAAAGCAACTTTACATGATTAGCATCAGTCAAAACCCGATGCGAGTAAACCAAAGGCGACAGAGGCAAGGGAAAACCTATGGGGCAGCCATGGCCTAGTGGTTAAGGATCTGGTCTGGTGACCTGAAGGTCATGACTGAACTGCCCCGGGCAGGTCACGACTGAAGTGCCCTTGAGCAAGGCACTTTGTAAGTCGCTTTGGATAAAAGTGTTTGCTAAATGCCTCAAATGTAAGTAACACATCTGTTGCCAACAGTGTTGCCAAGTCTGCTTATTATAAGTAACATTGGGCTTGTTTTTTCTAAAGTCGCTAGCAAATCTCGTGAGTCGCAGGTTGCAGTTTTTTGGGCTTGTTTTTGAAATTGCTTATTTGGGCTTGGCTTTCTTTGAGTGAAACTCTTATCTCCCAGCTCGCCACACATCAATCAGTGCTGTAGACCATCTTGGAGAACTCATTGGATCCACTTTGATGGACAATAAGATCAAAATACACCAAACAAATGCACTTTTATTTTGATCAGAGCTTAAAAGATTTTGTTATTCAAAGAATGTTTTAAATAATTTAAGGTATTCAAAATGTTTATATTAAGTGTTTAGCATAATTTTGGTGTTTAGGCATAATGTCATAATAAATGTTTACCTTTATAATGATTAAAAGTGGCCTCTGTTTAACAGAATGTGGTGGGTTGCCAGTTGGGCTTAATTTGGGCAAGTCCTGTATATACAGTCATGGCCGAAAGTGTTGGCACCCCTGAATTTTTTCAAGTATTTCTCCCAGAAAATTATTGCAATTACACATGTTTTGTTATACACATGTTTATTTCCTTTGTGTGTATTGGAAC
>BRDA01060061.1:0-13625 GCA_036984385.1 Crenuchus spilurus
TATTGACATTTGCCATCTCCACATCATTGCATTCAGTTTTTATTCACAATTTGTTTAGTGTCCCAACTTTTTTGGAATCCGGTTTGTATATAACTTGTAGTCATTTAATCATCCTAAAGCCCTTCATTAGTGATCACATTCTGACCACAGGACTTCTGTTGAGTGGATATTTTCCAGTGTTAAACCAAACTGGTTTTTTTTATTTTATAATACATATTTGTGGGGCTGACATTCACCCATCAAAGAAATATCTATTGTATATTATAATCAATATCATCTTTCACAAAGTACATCAGCCATATCATAATATTAAGACCACCCTTAGTTTGGAATGAACTTGGCCCATTAAAAAGTGATAAAGATCACCATTGAGCAAGCACTGTAATGCCTGAGTCTGCAAAGCAGATGCATGTTTCGGTCCATCATAATATTCTGATATGACTGTGCACTAAAGTTTAGATACCCCTGGTGAAAATAAATAAACATGTCCTATACAGAGAAAACATCTGTACATTTAACAAAATGGAAATGATAGAAATGTGGTCTTTCCAAGAATATTAATTGATTTTTAGCCAAGTGTTAAATTCAGCAAATAATTAGAAATTAGCTTTGTGTTAAATTATTTTCATGTCGAAAATCAACAAACAATTAATTACCTAAGAGTATCCAAACAGTAAGACTGCATTTTTGTTATTTTTTAAAATTATAGAGCAGTGCTACAAAGAATGATTTGAATGACAGTATATAGAATGTATTTCTCAGCATGGTAAGGTCTTCATTCCCATATTAAACTGAAAGTGCCAGGACTGCTATTTATTCACTACACTGATGTCACGTCATCCATTCTTTCACAAACCCAAGGTTTCCATGGAAATTCATCTGTAGCTCACAGTACAAAGACACTTTAAGGAGCACATAATGGCATGGCACATAAACTGCATAACAGCTGAAATAATGAAGAGTCTGGATTTTTATTTCTGTGATTCATAGCTTGGCTCCTAGAATGTGTTGGGTGTAAGAAAACTGCATATAGAGTTATGCTGATGGAAGAGGAGCAGAATTCTGGATCATGTTTTGTATGTGGGCTACACACACTCAGGAGTTTTGGGGCATCCTAAGTTCTGGGGTCCTCCTCTAAATCAATACTTTTGGACCATCAACAAAGGGCGGAAATCTGGAGGGCATCACATGTAAAAACAAGCAGGTGAGACTGAACTGTTTGACCTAAGTGTTGTGCATTAGGAATGACGTTAACTGTCATACTTAAAATGAGCAAATGTACTAATCTATGCATACATAAGCTGATAAAGACTAAACCTATTAAAGTGCATTTCTGACTGGAAAACATCAGACTGAATGTGACTTTTTGTTTTTCTGACTGCAGAAAATAGGCTATATGCAAACTCTCTTCCATGTTCCAAGTCAGCCAGCTTCTCCACTTCCGGTGCTGGTGTCAAACAGAGCAGCTATGGTATTTTCCAGTCGTTGAATACAATATTTTCCCAAGATTACGGTCAACGACGTTACCCGTATCATTCAAACATTGTGCCACATGTCAGCAACAATGGAGGAGAAGGGCTTCAAACTATACTTTTGAAGTTACATCAACAATTACGAAGGTAAGATACGGTCGTGTAATGTTAGCCATTTTGGCTAATATGTTTATTCGCCCCTTTCACAATTCCCAGAATGCACCGCGCAACTAGCAAAATCTGGTTCACCATTTTTTCTTGTTTTTCTCTTGTCTGTGCCAGCTACTCTAGTAGTGTAGCTTAGTATTGATAGCATGCAACACGATAGCTTGCAACAACGTGTTTACACTAAAAAAAATGCATAAATTGAAGATACAAGTTGACACAAGATATTATGTTTAATATCCAAAGAAATATTATCTGCATATAGTTACAAAAGCTAGTAGATATCACGTAAGTATTTACTTACCAAATACAGTTGTACAGTGTATGTAGCGTAGCTGGCACAGACATATACAAAAGAAAAACAAGAGAAAATGGTGAACCGGATGTTCAGCAGTAGCGCTGTCAGCTCACTGAAACTAAAACGTTTTAGTTCGGGACATTACCGTGACTTAACTAAATGTCTCTGTAACTATGTCTTTTTCTTTATTTCCTTTCTTTCTTTCTTCCTTCTATTCTTTCTTTTTCTTTCTCTCCGCCACTTTTCTCCCCATCTCTCTCTCTTTAATGTCTTTCTTTATTTCCTTTCTTTTTTCTCTTTCTTTCTTCCTATCTCTCTCTCTCTCTCTCTCTCTCTCTCTCTCTCTCTCTCTCATTTTATATCATTTCCTTCTTTCTTTGTTTCTTTCTTCATTCCTTTCTTTTTTCTTTCTCTCCATCTTTTTTTCTTTCCCTCTGTCTCTGTCTCCATCTTTCTTTCCCTCTGTTTCTGTCCCTCTGTTTCCCATTTCACTTTCTTTCTCTGTCTCTTAATTTCCTTTTTTCTCTTTTTTATCAATCCTTTTTCTCACTTCATTAATTTCTTTCTTTTCTTTCTTTCTGTCTTTTTATGTTTTTCTTTTTTATTCCCCTTCATCTCTGTCATCTCATTTTTTCAATCTTTCTTTTGTTTCTTTCCATTTCTCTTTGTCTTTCTCTCCATCTCTTTCTTTTTACTCTCTTTTATTCCTTATGTTCCTTTTTACTCTCTCTCTCTCTCTCTCTCTCTCTCTCTCTCTCCATCTCACTTTTTTTTCCATTCTTTTTCTTCCCTTCTTTGTTTTTCTTTCTTTCTGTCTCTCCATCTTTCTTGTTTTTTTTATTTCTATCCATCTTTATTTTTTCTCTCTTTAATCCCTTCTTTCTTTTGCTCCTTATTTGTCTTTCTCTCCATGTTTCCTTCTTTCTCTCTTTTTCTCCCCTTCTCACTTTCTTTTTTCTTTCTTCCATTCTTTTTTCTTCCTTCCTTCCATTGTTTCTGTTCTTTCTTTCTTTCCCGGTTTCTCCATATTTATTGTTTTTCTTTCTTTCCATCCATCTTTTTTTTTCTTTCTTTAATCACTTCTTTCTTTTGCTCTTTATTTCTTTCTTCATTTATTGTTTTATCTCATTTCTTTCTCTTTAGCTTTTTTTATATATTCTCTCTCTCTCTCTCTCTCTCTCTCTCTCTCTCTCTCTCTCTCTCTCTCTCTCTCTCTCTCTCTCTCTCTCTCTTTCTTTCTTCTCTTATGTCATTCTCACCTGCTATAAATGAATGCTCTTCAGGGCAAACGAAAGCGTAGCACTGGCCACATGATCAATAAATCAGTCGTCTGCTCTCCACTGTGATGATAGAACAGGCGGTAAGAGGCTTAATCTAAAGTATAACAGCCGTGAGGTACACAAGCACACACACCTTCACACCTGAGGGCAGCTTTTCACCTGCCAGAGTTGAGTAACATTTCATGTGTATTGCTGTTGTTGCAAGACTCATTGTAAGTGTTGCATAAGTGCACATTTATTTTAGTTTTAGTGCCACTGTTGAGGAAATACTGCACAAGTGAGGCTGTTTATCATTCCTGGTCTAAAACCAGGTACATTCCGATCTTCATCATTATTAACTGAAAAATGGAGCCCATCCAAAAACAGCATCTCTGCTGAGAGTGTGAATACTGCGGCATGAAGCTGTGGCTTAGCTAAACATTTCTAAGCTTAGTATGTGGTTTTGGAGGCAGACTTGATTCAAAACCAGTATAAACTGCACAGACATGGATCCTATTATAATAATAGAAAAAAACATCCCACTTAGAGCCTCAGAATTTAGTGTCAAACCATACTCAGTCCACAAATTAATAAATTAATCCTGTTTTTCTGGCACTGTTGTCTTTTTCCTCTATATAACAGCGTTTCCAAATCCTGTTCCTTGTCCTTCATTTACCCTGAATTTCACATTTCCACCATTGTGAGGTTAAAGCAGAGAAGGTGTTCCAATGAAAAAAGCAGCTGTTCAAAATATATGCTGTCCACCAATATTGGCCACATCCTCATAATGTGACTTTCTTCTCTTTCTACTCCAGTCACTTTAAGGAAGTTAAAAATATGTCTCCTTTTCTAGTAGGACTTTTAAACTTTCTTTTTGCAAGAAATTGTGTCTGAAAACAATATATATGTATCATTAACAATGCTGTCATTTTAAGTCTAGAAAACTGCATAAAAAATCTATCTATATGATGTAATCTATCAATGTAATCTAACTACATTACATATATATGTCTCTGTATAAAAGTTAAAAAGGAAAAAAAACAACCATGGTAGAGGGGGGAAAGGTTTCCAAAGGTTAATGTCATTTTAAACCATTTTAGACTATTATGAGAGCAGCTGAATGCATGTAATACAATGGCCCAATACCCTTATGGTAATGCATGCTTAAGTGATGTATGACCACCATTAACACTGCAAGGGCATATATTACATATTGGAATGTCTTCCTGTGATATGTTGTTGGTCAGTCAGGGCCATGCACACCTAAGAGAACAGCTTTTACAGACTATTTTTACTATATACATATGCACCACTGTACATGATGGGTGACTAAATATTAGGGTTTATATATAGGACTAGGTTACTTTTTGTCCAAAAAGCCACCCTTAAACAGATGAACTTTGTAGCAACCAAAAAGACAGTACAGTTGGATATACAAGTATGATATTGTTCTATTTGAATGGTTCGTTGCAGATGCTATATAGTGTTGCTTGAAAGTTTTTTGAATCCTTTAAAATTATATATACACACACACACACACACACACACACACACACACACACACACACATATATATATATATATATATATATATATATATATATATATATATATATATATATATATATATATATATGCAACATCATCAGATTTTCTTGTTACAAGTCCTAAAAGTAGATAAGGAGAACCCAGTTAAACAAATGAGACAAAAAATATTATTCTTGGATTTTTTATTGAGGGAATTGATCCAATATGGCATCCAATATTTGTGATTGGCAAAAGTATGTGAACCTCCCCAAGAGTGTTCAACCAACAAAGATCACTCCAAGAGCAAGGCATGTAATAGTTGGCGAGGTCACAAAGGACCCTGGGTAACTTCTAAGCAACTGAAGGCCTCTCACATAGTGGCTAATGATAACATTCATGAGTCCACCATCAGGAGAACACTGAACAACTATTGTGTGCATGGCAGGGTTGTAAGGAGAAAGCCACTGTTCTCAAAAAAACATTGCTGCTCATCTGCAGTTTGCTAAAGGTCACATGGACAAGCCAGAAGACTATTGGAAGAAAGTTTTGTGGATGGATGAGACCAAAATAAAACTTTTCGGTTTAAATGAAAAGTGTTGTTTGGTGAAAGGAAAACACTGAATTCCAGCATAAAAACTTTATCCCATCTGTGAAACATGGTGGTGGTAGTATCAGGTTTGTGCCTGTTTTGCTGCATCTGGGCCAGGATGGAGCAATGATGGCGCAATGAATTGTGAATTATATCAGAGAATTCTCAAGGAAAATGTCAGGATAACTGTCTATGAACTGAATGTCAAGAGGAGGTGGTCATGCAGCAAGACAACGACCCTAAACACACAAGTTGTTCTACCAAAGAATGGTTAAAGAACAGTTACCGGAAACATTTAGTTACAGTTATTACTGTAAAGGGGGGGGGGGGGTCACACCAGATACTGAAAGCAAGCTTCACATACTTTTGCCTCTCACAAATATGTCATTTGTTAAACTGAGTTCTCTTTATCTACTTTTAGGACTTGTGTGAAAATTTGATGATGTTGTGTGTGTGTGTATATATATATAGGTATATGTATATATAGGTAGTCCTAGTCATCTTGTGAATGACACAAACACAGAATTCAGAAGAAAGTGACGGACTCAACGAAACATTTTTTAATAGCCAAACTTAACAAAACAGAATGGAGCGCTCTTTTCAGCTCTCCAGGTATGACAAAGTTAGCTGGCTGACTGAAAGTGCTGTGACAAAGAAATGTACTGTTGGACATGTCTCTTGAAATCATTTCAGGGATGTCTTGTCTGGTCACAATTGGGTTCTAGGGATCCGTCTAATTTTGACCGGGTATATAAAAGGCATGAAAAGAGCAATGAACATGTAAGTGTATGTGCAAGGATAAGTTGCCTGGGCAGGGTCAGGGTTGAACTTGTAATTAATGAAGGTGCTCACATTAAAGTGGCAAAGCATAATGAAACAGTTAAATAAAACAGGGCTTTCCTAAACTGCCTTATTCATATGACTTCATTGCTTGGCCAGTAGGAGCTATCATTTAGGGGGCATGATGAGAGTTGTGAATCATCCAACAAGGGGAATTACATGTCTCATTCTATCCAAAATCACTGTATCTCCATGGTTTCTGATGAGATCAGAGATGAGATTCATGCTGCTCCTTTTTTTGGATGACAGGTGGATGAAACAACTGATATTGCTTGCTGGCCCCAACTTTCAGTGATTGTGCACTATGTTGATAGTGCAGGTAAAATTCAGGAGTTTCTGAGGGGCCAGATGCTCAGTCTATGTCTGAAGTATTAAGTGAAAACACGCAGTGCTACAACTTTAGGGATAAACTTGTGACACAGACATAAGATGGGGCTGCTGTCATGGCTTCAGCCCTCAGTGGTGTGCAGGCCAAAATGAAAGTAATTGCCCCCAGTGCAATGTTTGAGAATTGCTATGCACACAGACAGGCGAGTGCCTTGGGTGCTCAGAGTCCTGGGACTTAGACCTCAGAAGAAATATTGCTCTTGCACCACCACTGCCACCACACTACTAGCATGTCTGAGACTCCAAAAAAGAACGTAAAAAAAAGGAGGTGGAGTGGTTTAGTTTAAAATAATGTCTGTTTATAATTGGTTTATATGCCTGTATATATTTTGGGCAGGACAGTTGTGTCAGGTTCAAACACAGAGGTAGGGGTTACAGACATGTGCAGATAAAGAATGACAATACTTAATGAAGATTAATGGAAGAATTCAAATACACAGGTCAATATAGGTTCTAAGTCAGTTACCAAGCAGCGCAATACACAACAGAGAAAGGGCTTTAGCACAAGAATAGTCCATATTTTTATATGTTTCCCTGTATTTAGTAAAATAACAGAAAATAGAGTTTAGCTTCAGTATTTGCCAACATGGGCATGGGCCAGGGTCCTGTATACCAGTTTTTATAATCAGGTCAACAATGAAAACTCACAGTAGAGTTACACCTGCTGATGAACACAGTGGAACAGAACAATGTTATGATCTACCTCGTTCTTTGTTTTTAAAAACAGAAAACTAAATCTAATTAGATGTTTGCTCATAAATCTGAAGTTGGACTACTGTATATATCAGAACTGGTATAATGTCTAACAGAAACTCTTCACAGACCACGCATGCACAGAGCCTATTATGAGCATGCTTCAAATATATTCTATACAGATCATTTTTTTCCATGATAATCAAATGCTATAGATGCAACATATAGAGTAGATTGAGAACCTTAGCAGTATTCTTTTAAAATCATATTTGCTTTTCATCCAACATAAGCCCATAATGTAATAATAACATGTTCATAATCCTAATTGTAACCCAACTCCTAATCTCACATTGTAATGTTTTTACTTTTTGGATAGAACACTATCCAAATAGAGCTGGACCAAAAGAACGTATTGGCAAAATTTTAATTGAGTCATTATCAAAATGATCAAAATCATTGTCTATTTGTAAATTTAAACATATAAACTTTTCTACAATAAACTGAACAATTATGCATCACACACTTGCTTTGTTTTTCTTTATAAGATTTTCAATCAATACTAGCAGACTACATTAATGAACAAGGTTTTAAAGGCTTGGTTTGTTAGTTTTCTATCACAAAAATGAAATTACATAACTGTCAGGAACAATCTATCAGCCCAACATTCAGCCCTTGAGGTTAGAAACAGTCCTGGTGAAACGCTTAAGGCTCTTTTCACACAGTGGAATATTTGCTTGAAATCCTCATCATTCAGATTGTTGACCTCTGTAAATTCCATTTCCATTCTGGTTACTTTGTATGATATTAATAATGGAGTCTATTGAGTTAATTTCTATTTAGTTAATAATTAAGTTAATAAGAAAGAAAATAAATACTAATGATATGTGCTCAGTACTGCAAAGTACAAAACATGTTATAGCAATTTTACAACTGTGTTTTCATGCATTCATGTTTTAATACCAAAGTTGGGACATCAATGAAGGGGACTTTTGCTTGTGCATGTTTCCATTGCATGTTTAAGAATTGTGACAAATTTGTGGAAGAGCGTCAACTGTGGTCCCTGAGTACAATTCACTGATAATGGAAAGTAAGAGCACTCCACATGCAACTGTCATCATTGGAATAAAGATTAGCAGTACATGAACAGTGAAATTTGGCCAAATACCAAATGTATACAAATTTCACCTTATTAGCTTTCTGTTCAATTCATCCCGAATCAGCTTAATGGTCTAAAGTGTTGAAACTGTGCTGCCACTACATGTTTTCAAGCTGACCATCTTGTTGTTTTTTCCTGAGGTAGTTCTGGCAGAGCTTGGACTTATATTTTGGGTCATTATCTTGCTGTAGGATGAACCCCTGACCAACTAGGTGCATATCAGAAACTTTCTAAAACTGTTCTCGAACTTTTGACCGCTAGTGTACACAAATCTTTTTAAGGATATTTAACAACATCACATGTTGAAAATTGCACAAAGCCTCATATTTGACTGTTAACATTATTCAGGACATTATTCAGATCATGAAGAGACCTTCAAGTAGAAACAGGATGTGAACAGTATTAGTAATCTTCAGACTTCTAGATAACAGAGGAGCTTTATTTTCATTGTGTATCTTCTAAAAATTTTTCAAATTCCAGACAGAAGCCATGGCAGACACAACGTAATAATCACTGTCTCATATACTTATAAGACACATGCAGAAGATACTTTGTACCATGTGGTATCTCATGTTTTGATGGATAGCGTTTCCATGCATATCTTTATTAGCCTAGTTAAATGAGAGCATCACTGAGAGAAAATGAGAATATATCTGTTTTTCCGTTTCCCCCCAAACTTTGCTCTCTTAAGTGACAATGACAGAAGATGGTGATCTTTTCCACCAGGCTGTTTTACTTGGTACATTAACGCCTGATAGATGAGCTACATTAAGCAGTTTCCTCTCGTCATCAAGGGCACTTTTTGCAGTTCCCAAAAGTAAGCTGGCTCATTACTTGCCAGAGACGTCTAACACATACACCAAACACTTGATTCGTTTTGGAAGCAGGCAGCACTTCTGCTTTGAAAATAGAAACTTAGCTTAGCAGGAGCTTAAGGGACATCTCAGTCAGAACATTTGGAACATGTTCATAGAGCACTGGGAGACGTTTGGAAAAATGTTGCCCTGGCATTTGAAGGGGTTCAGAGATCAGGAGGGTGGGTAAACGATCAACAGAGCGGCTAATACCCAAAGCTTAGGCCAAAGAAGCAGCCAAGGCTTACTAATGCTCATATTAGTATTTCACACTGACTGCACTCTGACAAGAAGCTTAAGCCAGTCTCTCTCTCTCTCTCTCTCTCTCTCTCTCTCTCTCTCTCTCTCTCTCTCTTTCTCTCTCTCTCTCTTTCTCTCTCTTTCTCTTTCTCTCTCTTTTTTTAATTCACATCTTCATTGTCATTCTAGCACCTTGGCTTTTGGCTACAATTTGGACTAGTGCCATGCAGCCGTTGTAAGAAGTCAAAGCAGGTGATCAACCTCCCTCTAACTTGGCATTCACTTCAACTGCTCAAGATATTTGATGCTAAATCATGACTGTGCTACAGTAAGCTCTCAAAATGCTTCAGTACCTTAAAGCAGGTGCAAAAGAAGATGCCATTATGCACTGTTAACAACAATTGCAATGTAAATGTCTATCCTCATATATATATATATATATATATATATATATATATATAAAGAGCCTGAGAATTTTAATTACTACATTAATTAATTGTAACCCTCCCGCCGCAGCCGTCCTCGTCTCTGTCCATGTGCATTGTGTCCTGTTGGCATTTTTACGTTTTCATCATGTCTTTTTCACATTATATCTCCACCCGAAGTCACATCATGTCTTGTTCGTCACACAGCCCTGCTGTTTAATCAGATCTTAACTATGTTGCTATTTAGCTCCCTCGTGTGTCACAGTCATTGTGAGTCA
Source organism: Crenuchus spilurus (assembly GCA_036984385.1). NCBI lineage: Eukaryota > Metazoa > Chordata > Actinopteri > Characiformes > Crenuchidae > Crenuchus > Crenuchus spilurus. Next base: position 10,184 of record BRDA01060061.1, read on the forward strand.
TTGTTTGTCACCTTGGTCATGTAAGTCATCACAGTGTACAGTAGTTATGTTTCAAGTCATAGCCACTGTTTTGGTTTTGTTTCATAGCCATAGGTGTAAGAACCGGGGGGGGACATGTCCCATCCAATATCAGAAACAGGTAGATTTATCCCACCCAAAAATAATACAGCAGAAAAAGTGAAAGTGTTTAAAAACAGTTTAAATTCAATGCGTGTTTTGGCAGCTTCTTAATTCATGCTCACTGAAGTTTTATTTAATGAAATATCTTCTGAGTGGCAGTATTGCATACTGGTTCTGTGACCAATCAGAATTTGACCAATCAGAACATGGAGGGGCGTGGTTATGACAACATTGAATTCAGCACCAAACTGTCATTGCTAGGAAAGCAAGCAGGACAACAGCGATGGGAATTTCGGCTCTTTCAAAGGAGCCGGTTCTTTTGGCTCAGCTCACTAAAAAGAGTCGGCTCTTTCAGCTCCCAAGTGGCTCCTTAGATTTGGTTGCTTAAATCAATTTATTATTTTATTTTATTATTTTTTTTAATTATTATTTAAAATTTAATTTATTTTTTTATTATATTATTAAATTATGTGTAAAATGAATTACTAGTGTAAAAACACATTGTATCAAATATGTATTATTTATAAAGCTTTATTTATACAAAAATAAATTATATAATACAAAAACAAAGGCAACAAACAGGTCCAATCTCTAAATGTGTATATTATTTGTAAATTTGCAACTACATGATATAAAATTTTCATGTTGCAAAGTATACACTCTCATACCTGTCAAGTTTTGGATTTAAAAATAAGGGAAATTTTCCGCCACGTGTTTTGAGCCGTCCCACCAGCCCAACTGAGGTTCAGTATCCCTTACATTTTCAGACAGATTTACAAGAAATCTAAAATAACCACCTGTGAACCACTTACAATTAGATGATCAGAATCTAAAAGCCCTACCTTTGTTGACACTGAAATGCTGTGGACATTCCTACATATGTAAGTCTTATAATACAGCCTGAATGAAAACACAAAAGCACATTTATTTATTTTACATATTTTCAGCACATATACACATCGATTGTCTTTAAGTGAAACACATTTTATTTAAATTACACATTTTCATAATTAATTTCAGTTTCATAATTTCATTCAATTACATATTTTCCTGTGAGTTCAGGAACATCTCAGCTACACACTTGTTGAAGTCATCACAGAAGGTGAAGGCGATGTTGTTTTTGACACACAGCTTTACCATTTCAACCTCTGCATTTATGACCTGGTCTGCCTCTGTGGTTTTGCTAGTTACAAATGTGAACATCACCTGCACTTGTTTCTGTGTTTCTAGCCGGCGCTTGTGCTTAGTGGATTTTTCATGCTGGCTGACACCGGTCCTTCCCCACTAAACTAACTGCACTAAACTCGCAGTTACAAACCTTACAGAATGCATAACTCCCCATCCTCCTCTTTACAAAGATACATTCGATGACCCATTTCTCTAGACGTTTACATGAAGTCTTTACTTTTTTGGCAGGAATGCTCTCTCTCTCCTTGCATCCATCCATCTCTCCCTGTTCCAGGTTTGTTACCGCTGTCTGCACTAACCTCGCGAGAACTGCCTCTTGCAGCAGCCTGGGTGGCAGTTCTCGCGAGGTTAGTGACATTTCAGTTTGGAGAGGCACGGGAATTTTTTTTAAGTATAATACGGGAAATTTATGGGAAAATACTAATATGCCGGGAAAGAGGGATAAAATATGGTAGTTTCCCGGCCAAAACGGGAGACTTGACAGGTATGCACTCTGCCTTTGAACTGTCTTATCACGTTAAAATGCGTCCAAAAGTTTCCTGTCACTCAGTTTCCTCACCTGTCCAGCGTGTGGTCTGTCTAAAGTTCTCTCGTGAGAGACTCTCCCTCCTGTTCTGTGCTAACTGTGCTGTCACTACGTGTGTCTCTAACCACACCCCTCCCAGCTGCGCTCTTGATCAGTGTACACACAGACGCTGCTACACATCTTGACCAATCACGTGCGGCAAAAAAAAAAAAAAAAAAAAAAAGAATTGGCTCACTCTCAGGAGCCGGCTCCCGTCGTTCACTTCAAAGTGCTGGCTCGCGACCGACCCATCACTACAGGACAACCAGACTGGACAAGCAAACTGTAAAATAAAGAGATAAGTGAAGCTGTATCTGCTCCTAAATCAGCTTGTGATACTAGATTCTGTTTTTAGAGCATCAAACTGTAAGATTATGATGTAAGCTTTAGGAGCAGAGTAGTGCCATGAGAATATAATAAAAGTAAACTGTATAAATGGCAGAAGATTAAAATATGCTCTGAGAGCAGGATGTGAATGAAGTTTTGTAAACTGAAGCTTACTAGCTAACATTAAGGTATCATGAGATTAGAGGCTCTGATTCCAGCCTTTCTTACATTTGCTAGACTCAATCAAATACTAGAGTAGTTAGGTTAGCTAGCTAGCACGTTATGACTCTTTTCAATGTAATAATAACCAGATAGCTAACTACCTTGCTAGCTAGATTGCTAAACTGAGGAACTTTGGGAGTTTAGTTCACGCAGGTTCAAATGTGAGCTGAGCGATGAGCTATTACTACACTTAATGTGTAAAAAAATAAAATATATTAAATAAATGAGAAAATAAATAAAATGACTCCATGGTTATTAGTGTTTACAGTGGTGCAGTAATGTTTCAGAGTGTGCTGTTTGTGACACAGCCTCTCTCTAACATTAATGTTAGTGTTGTCTAGTCAGGTAAATCTTAATATTTTTAAAAATAATTTTATTTAAGCATTATGTCACCAAAGAGTTTGCATTCAAAGACATAATAATAATAAATAGTTAACCAAACCTGTTATTATATTGTTTTATATATTATCTATCACCTTATTGAGGAAGTACTAGTACAAAGTGAGAAATTGCTTTCTTAATTGAATTGTTATTAATTTGTTGATATGTGATTTTTCTGCCCACAATTACATCCCCAAGTCTTAAATGTTGTAATGTTACAGAAATGCCTTCAAAGTTTTACGTAAATATATTTAAATGAATCTCCAATAGTCAAAATATGACAAAACAACTAGGTGCTTTTCAAAATGTCATTTTAAAATTTAGATTTCTGTAGTGGCTTTAAATTGCACTGTTCCCATCCATGAATCCTTTTTGCTGTTAAAACTTGTGCCACCTTTATTTTTATATGTGTATATAATCCAGACATTGCACACATAATTTAAAAGTTTTCTGACAACAGTACCAGGTAATGTGGAGTAACATGTTTAGTTTGTAAAGTGATCTTTAATTAGATGTATCTACAAACCGGATTCCAAAAAAGTTTGGACACTAAACAAATTGTGAATAAAAACTGAATGCAATGATGTGGAGATGGCAAATGTCAATGTTTTATTCGTAATAGAACATAGATGACAGATC
>BRDA01060062.1:0-19218 GCA_036984385.1 Crenuchus spilurus
GTAGTAGTAATGGTATTAGTGGTAGTAGTAATAGTAGTAGTAGTTGTTGTGATGGTGGTGGTAGTAGTAGTAGCAGTAGTAGTGTTAGTAGTAGTAGTAATAGTAGTAGTAGTGTCAGGAGTAGTGATGGTAGTAGTAGTAGTGATGGTATTAGTAGTAGTAATAATAGTAGTAGTGTTAGGAGTAGTGATGGTATTAGTAGTAGTAGTAATAGTAGTGTTTGGAGTAGTGATGGTAGTAGTAGTAGTAATAGTAGTAGTAGTAGTGTTAGGAGTAGTGATGGTATTAGTAGTAGTAGTAATAGTAGTAGTTCTATAGTGTTAGAATAGTGTTGTACTCAACTATGCATTAAAGATTATGTATGTATAGACTGTACAGTATCACTGTTAAGGTAGCGCTGGCACTGATGTAAGATTGTGTGGATTTCATTTTTCAGTATACCAATCCTTTAAGGCACTGCATTAAGGAAGCCTCTGTTTTCCATTACAGGCTTGGTATTGTCTAGAGGTCAGGGATCATGGGATATGGAGTCCTCTTGGTCTTCATTGCCTCACCTGGCTTTGTTACAGAGCCCTTCTTATCCCCTGGGAATCTTTCCCGGCTTCACAAGCTGCCCCTGGGCAGCGAGAACCTCTGCCTCCCTGTGATATTTCTGCTCCAGTGGACAGTTAAATAAATGCCCTGCTGTCCCCTCGGCCCTGTTCTGCATTCCAGACCGGGCACCGGCTTTCCAATAGCCTTTTAATTTGGGTCAAAGTGATTTTCGAAGCAAAGCCGCGCATGAAAAATGAAAGTGGCTGGGAAAAAGGCGCGCGCCGCCACCGTGGCCCTCCGTGAGCCTGTCACTCTGCACAATAGACTGCAGCTTGAGCGGACTGACTGGCGGAAACACTTTCTTTAAATGGAACAAACAGTGCGAGAGGCCTGGTGTGCTCAGACAGAATATAAATGTTTAAGTCGGTTACACAGCCTAGCCTGACAACATGCTGAGTTCAGCTACGTTAACCTTACAAGCCTTAATGCTCAGATCCACAGATTGTCCAGTTCACACTTTCTACATGACCCATATCTGTCATCTCTATGAACACACTTGTGCCCTAAAGGACCACGACACGCTTTAGGGTTTGCCCCAAATGTCTCCTTGTAGTGTTCTTCATCCAAGTCTCAATGACGTCAATGTGCAGATTTTTAGGGCGAGTCTGTGCAAATGTATGATACCAGATGAAGTTAGGTTATGCATCCCTCTTTTTTAATCAAATTAGATACTTTTCTTGGCTCCATATACAGGTGCTGGTCATAAAATCAGAATATCATGAAAAAGTTGATTTATTTCAGTAATTCCATTCAAAAAGTGCCAAAAAAGTGGTTTTATTTCTTTAGAAAATGCAATAAGTGAAGGAAGTGATAGTATCCGGAGGTTCTGCCATTTTGAATAGAATTTTCTGCACAACTGGAGATGAGGAGATTATCAAAAGCTATCTGATAGGCTGGCGTAACGTCTGTTAATGCAGATTTGTAGATGCATTGTCTTGCCTTTTTCCAACGTATGGATATGCAGGAAAAAATCAGTACCTTTAAGATTTATATATGTTAATAACCTTTCTGTTGATTGGCTGTATTACGTTGTATTGAGCCTCAAAAAAAAAAAAACAGTCCAGGGTGAAACTCTCCTTCTAACTTGAGCATGAGTAAATACCAGAGGTCAGAGTAAGTCCCTCATGTCCAAGTCTCAAGCAAGTCCCAAGTCACTGTGGTGAGAACCAAGCAAGTCATGTCGAGTCCCTGCTATAAGTCAAGCAAGTCACAAGTCAAGTCATATAAATATGGTCTGATCTACCCCAGTTTACACATGTAAATCAATACAGACGTTCATATACAAATTGAGTTTTATTTCAACATAAACTAAATCTATTAAACATCAAATAGACCTCAAACATACAATTACATAACTTACTTAATGGCTTACTTCCCCCATCAAGAGGGTCACACCATTTCTCCATAACCTATTAAAGCATCTCTCGAAGGTGCTTCTTAATGAACATTTCTGAGCACAAAAAAGTATTACATCATCAACTGAATAGTAGATAAAATAAAAATAAGTATATAAAAATAAATAAAAACATATTGCCTGAAATGTAAACCTGTCACCTATAAAACAATGTCTGAAATGTTAATATTACAAACATTACAAAACATTACATCAAACCATATTCACATAATGTTTTTAGTATGCCACATACTATTCATGCTGTTTTGTCCAGTTCATATCCACACTAGCAAACATCTCTGCCACAACATTAAAGAAATATTTAACTTTAGCATAACTTTCAGATTTAAGCAATCTTATCTTTACATATGCTAGATGACAAGGTTGCTAGACAGGGTAAATACGAACAGAACAAAATAACAACAATAGCATGTGGCATACAAACACCAGGTGTGTTTTTTGTATACATTTTGTGTGTTTGTTATTTTGTATACATTTGGTCCGGTTAGGTTTGTTTTCACACTGCATTTTTGCGAGCGCATCAAGGACTTTTATTATGACACGCCCACGTACTGTCGTCATCACTTACTTGGTGTGCTTTTTCCTACACTCGACACTGATTGGTTTGTAGAAGAACACGCATCTGACGTGTTTACTTTTACATAGCGCTGTTTCATTAGTTTAGGTTGTTATATCCTTTCTCTCTCATTATCTCAGAAAATAAGCTGCACGTTTCAGTATTTTGTGTGTTTTAAGCTGACTGTTCACATGTTCATCAGGCGAAAATTATATTAAACATTTGGTCTCCTCCTCGCTCCATGTGCTACCACGGCTCATTATTGCTGCTGTTTAGCGTTCTGCGTGCTGCATGCACTGTAAAATCAGCCAATCGTGCTTCAAAATTAAATCTTCTAACGTAATCTAACTTTGTTTTTAAATTATAAAAATTGCAAAAATTAAAATAAAAAAATCTAGTTTTTAATCTGTCTCAAGTCTAAGTCAAGCCTCAAGTCATAAAGACCAAGTCAAAGTCAAGTCGAGTCTTTTACCAGCATTACTCAAGCAAGTCTCAAGTCCTCAAAATTGCGACTCGAGTCTGACTGGAGTCACGTCATGAGACTCAAGTCCCCCCACCTCTGGTAAATACAGGTGCTTGTCTTTAAATTAGAATATCATGAAAAAGTTGACTTATTTCAGTAATTCCATTCAAAAAGTGAAACTTGTACATTATATTCATTCATTACACAGACTGATATATTTCAAATGTTTATCTCTTTTCATTTTGATTATTAAAAATGACAACTAATGAAAATCCCAAATTCAGTATCTCAGAAAATTAGAATTTGACTTAAGATTTTTAGAAATGTTGGCCAACTGAAAAACATGAACATGAAAAGCATGAGCATGTACAGCTCTTAATATTTAGTTGAGGATACTTTGGCCTGGATTACTGCAGCTGCACCTCTACTGCATCCATCTATATTTCGGGCTGTTTGTACATCTGTCTATCCATCCATCCATCTGTATGTTTAGCTGTGTCACACAGTATACACAACAAAAGGAACTATGCCGCTTTAAGGATGCTACTGAACGTAGACTAGCCCTCGCTCTGTGTTGTGTACCATACAACAGCTTGTCGTGGAGCCTCCTCACAGCCAGTCTCAGGGGGCTTGTAGGCCTATTTGTGGTCAAACAAGCAGATCTGATCGGGGGCTCGTGTATGTGTGTGTGTGCTCGCATGCATATTAACTCTAAAAGCTTACAGCCGTGGAGTGGATACATTAATTTTCTCGTCCTCCGCGACACTGTACACTTTTCACCCCTCCGCTGCTGCTCTGTGTCCTTGGAGAGGCCCATCTTTCTTGATTAGATATGTCTGTTAACTGATGAGCTGTATGCAGTGAATGGAGGGTGGCTCTCTAGCTATTGTACCCTAATTCTCAAGCGCTCTTCATCAGAACCCCGACTGTCAAGGCTGACAATCAACCTTTGACATGCACTTCTGTGAAGTGGTCTTGTTCTCCTCTAATGCACATTACTCATAGTGGTTGATCATAGCAAACTACGGAATTCCTGAACATTCAACAGCAGTCCTTCTCATTTTGCTATAACATTAAGCTCACCTCCTTGTATCTACACTCATTGTACATTTCATTGGCTCCACTGAGCATATAGGTGCACTTTGTGGTTGACACTTACAAGATGTTCAAGCATGGACTGAATTAGGTACTTAAATGGTCTACTTTGGCTCTGTAGCACTGGCTGGAGTCATCATTCCTCCACTGTTTTGCTGTTGGGAGGCTCAATGTATATGCATTCTCAGTACACCTTCTCTAGGACATCCCACTAAGCTAGCAGTTTCTGAGAACCTACCACCCTTCACACCCTTCACCTTGTACCCTGTTATCATGCCCTTTTGGACATCAGTCAAATCACGTCCTTTGGTTATAAGGATCGTTTTACACTCTGCTACAACTGACTATTGTGCTCGCTTATTTTTATATGCACCATCTTTGTTTTTTAATCTGTGTTGCCTCGTTTTACCCTGTTCTTCAATGATCAGGACCCCCACAGGACTACAGGATCATTTTGGTTGAAACTTCAGCAGCTCTGCTGTGTCTGATCCTCTCATACCAGAGCACATTCAAAATATACCACCACCACATCAGTGTCACAGGGCTGAGAATGTTTCACCATCCATGTGGGTGATCCTGGTCATTGAAGAACAGGGTTACAGACAATCAGATGGACTACAGTGAGCATAAACTGCACCTATATGATCAGTAGAAATGGACAGTGAGTGTAGATACAAGCATTTGTTTCTAAAGTTATGGCTGATGGGTGTACATGGAATGTATCAAACTTACTTTCCTCTTTCTGGAATGGCTCGTGTGATTTGAGAAGAGTGTTTTTTTTCTGGGAGTTTTAAAAGGTTTTCATCTTTCTAGCGGATGAAATGTTTGTCCTCGGGGATATCCAAAATCAAAATTCACTTTTCCCTTTTTTTTTGCATCTTCTGAAACATCTTTTTGCCTCAAATCTCTCCTAAAAGTAGCTCTATGCATGCTTAATGTTTCTGCCGTAGAACCACCCTTCATGTCATTTCAGGGAAAGAATCTTTTGGGTGACTTGTTTGCTCGAGATGTGTTGACAAGTGTTGTGGTTTTTGTTCACTTTACATGGCTTATTATTAATGCGCCTCAAGCAAGAAGACGCAACTGAAATATCAATCACTGAAGAGGAATTCAGGCGCTCTCGAGAGTGCCGGTTGTATTCGATTATATCATTGTTTACTCATTGCCTCTCCAGACCTTCTCCACATGTTGACGTCCTGCATCATAGCTGCTGCCTTCTGGGATAAGCAACATGGCCCTTTCAGACCAAACAATGGCTTTTCTATGCTGATCAACAGACCTTCATTGTGACTCCAGGTCACCTTGTACAGAAGCCATCTTGCTTAGAAGGTGAGGGACCTACAGTAGGTGCCACTTGGGCTATCTGCCCCATGAATGCATGTAAAATGTGAGCTGTATGTGCCAGATTGAAAGTGTGTGTGTGTGTGTGTGTATCATGGGGAAGTGGATGCAGAGAAGCCTTTTTACTATCTGGCTGTATTGATGAGATAGAGGCGAGAGTGATGGGGGTCTAGCCTCTGTGTTGTGGAGATAAGTCCTGAATGCTCGCTCGCTGATACAGCCTCCTCTGATGAGCCTATTCATGTCCTTAAAGGATGCTCCACTCCACCCCTCTCCAGCGTCGGGCAGATTGCCACCCGATACTTTACGCAAAGTCGTGTCGGGAGCGGTAAATGCTACACTTTTTTGATGTGCAATATCCTATTATTTCTGGCCGCCTGATAGGAACTTAATTAGGAACATAATGGATCTGCCGCACATCAGACAAGGCTAATTAAGGCCGGCTGGAACGCATGGGATAATTGGGTTTTCGCTGCAGGCCTTGTGTTTGATGATCCCCTTTTTTAGATACCCCAGCCCCGGGGGTCCACCGAGGTGACTGGTCAGCTTGCTGGAAGGTCTTGTCATCTAGATGTGGGGTTGTTAATGATTCCTCTCCCCTGTCTGTTTCCACCACACACATTAGACTCAAGCATTCTGCCCTGGACTCAAACCTGTTTGGTAGACTCTCAAACCTTCAGCTAGCAGGTTCTAGATCAGTTAACATGTAGGGCAGTAGGTTGAGCCTCCACAGGCTTCTGAACAATGGCTAACACCTGTTCTGCTAAAGGCAGCATGGCCTTTGATAGTGATCTGAATTACATTCATATTCTTTGGTAAGAAAGTTAAGATATGTACTGCTCTAAGAGACCAAGATTCCAGATTCACCAAAAACGAGTCTCAATTAATAACCAGAAACACAAGGAAACTCCACATTCCTAATGATAGTGCCTGACGGCCATTGAAGTTGGTACTGCTATGTGCTACTGTACATACTACCACATATCCAGTACACCAGGGGTGGCAAAGTCCTGTCCTGGAGGCCTGGATTCCTGCACAATTTGGTGATCTTCCTGACCAAACACACTTGATTCAACTCAGCAGGTAATTACCAGGTTTAATTAGTGTCAGAGCAGAGAAATCACCAAACTGTGCTGAACACCGACCCGACAGGACTGGAGTTTGACACCCCTGGAATATAACATGGTATCTGACAGTACAATGTAAAAAATACAATGAAATTATTACTTATATATCATAACGCTTTCAGAAGTGTGATTGGAAACCATTTAGTTATCCTTTAACAGTGTGAGAACAGTGGCGGTCCTAGCCCGTTTGGTGCCCTGGGTGAACAACCCCTCCGGGCCCCACTTCCCCCTGTGTGCAACCTCCCAGTGCAATTGCTAATCCCAATTGCTAATTGCTAAATCCACAAACTCCAACATCCAGCGCCCCCCCAATCTCCACCAGACATGAACATTGGCTGGCTCTAAGCAATGCAGTGGTCCCAAAGGCACTTCACAGAACCTATCAGGGGCTGCCACTGACGTCGTGCCACCCTGCCCATATCGCCAATATCAGAAACCGCCACTATGTGTGAATACCTGTATTGCATATTTTGTATTCAGACCCATGTGATAATGTGCTTAACCTGACCTTAATGTGTCCACATTTTTACTACTGAATATATTCCAACATTATGATACCTATTGACGTATCCTGGTCAGGGTCACGGTGAGTCCCACTATCCCTTCAGTGGGTGCAGGGCAGGACATCTTAGCTAAACCCAGGACAAGGCATCTTGATCTCCAATGTTCAATGCATCATCTCTGATACATCAGCTTTCCAAAAAAGGGGAACTCATCAATCACAACTTTTTTGGAGTTACTTCCCCATTGAACCAAAAGAAATAAGAGGAACTGGGCAAGCTTATTATTATTTCATGGAATAAAGACATATTGGTCCAGGGCTCCTTCCCTTGAGAGCTGTGCGAGCAGTGAATGACAGAAAGCAAATGATGTTCAAGCTTCTGATCGAACAGCACGAGCAGAGCAGGAGCTCCGAGTCAATGTCCGGGAAAATTCATTATTTTTCCCACTAAGTATGATCAATGTTTGTCAATGGACATGCTGAGAGCCAGTCTTGCCTAAACAGATCTCACTGGTCTGATCAGAGTGTGGTAGGAATCGACCAGCGTCCTGGTCGATACTGGTTAGATAGGGCCTGAGAATTGTATTTGGGAAGAATCTTCAGGTGAGTGTGTATGAGTGTGTGTGTGTGTGTCATGAATGGAATCAGTTGTGCGAGCTTTGGGAACAAGAAGACCTGAGCTGTTATAAGACCAGAGATAATAACAGGCCGAGAGGAAGAAATTGCATGTGCTCAGGTGATGGACCAGCCTAATTAACTCTAATGAGTAGAGCTTTATGAGACAGCGAAGGGCAATTATTGTGCAATGGTTCCCATGGGTGGAGCGGTTGTGTCCTTCTACATGGTCAAACTTGCTGTCAGTCATAAAGCAATATCATATGCTATCCTGAAGTGATATTGAACAGGTTACGTCTAGGTATGAGTCCACTAAGTGGCACCTGTGTGAAAAAAACAGAAGAAAAGAGAACTTCAGGAAGAACTTTTGCTCTGCAATAGTACCAGTACTACACCTGGGCTATGCGGCTATTTTCAGGTCTTTTTCATTAGGTCACCACACAACCTGATGTCTTTTGGTTTACAAATTTATCATCAGTGATTACCAAAGTATGGTCTTGATAACTTTCAAATTTGGCTTTATGTACTTTATTTACTGATTATCATGCCAGGTCCTTTATGACCTGATTAAACACCAAAAAACATTCAAATGCATAAAAATTTATTATAAAAGCAGATCATAAAAACATACCCAACATGAAAATATTAGCACACTCACCTCTCAGCACTGAGGTCTTGGGTTCTAGCACCCTCTGCATGGAGCATGTTCTAGCCCATATCTGTGTTGGTTTACTCCCAAAGTCCAAAAACATGGAGGTCAGGTGAATTGGATACTCTAAATCGTGTGTTTGTGTGCCCAGCGATGGATTGGCACCCTGGGCTTGGCTTGATCATTGCGTAATGCCCTACCCTAAACCTGTTGAAAGGGTATGGATTCTCCACAACCCTGATTAGGATTAAGATAATCCTTTATTAGTCACAGAGCAGGGAAATTAAAAAGCAGATAAGATATTGGATAGATGGTTGTAAATGTGAATGTATGATGGTACACAATAGGGGTGTGTATCTGTCCAATAAATGACGATCCGATATATATCTCGATTCATGCGGTACGATACAATTCATAAACGATTTATTTTAAATTGGACCGATTTGATTTGGTTCGATTCAATTGGGGAGGATTTCGATATGATTCGGTTCAATATAAACGGGTAGGAAATAATACGAGTTACTTGTTTAAAATAGATAATTTACATTATTATTCAACATAAGTTAATACTAAAAATGTGTTTTTTGCTTTCAGATAGATTACTGAAATACTAGAGAACTAGTAAAGTTGTATTTGACATGTGAATTCAGAAACGGTCAAATACTGTCGCGTTGGGATGTGGTACCGGGGCTCCAATCTTTTAAACAAGTCCCCAAAACCCTCATTCTCCACCACACAGTCTGGTCTTAAGTCTTTGACAATGAACCGGGTTATTGAAGCCGTCATTACTTTGGCTCTTCCTGAGTTGTGGTCGAGTTTTGGCTGAAGAAGTCCTGTTTTTCTGTGTTTGTCATGCCGTGTCTTTGGGCAAACGGTGCTAGTGTCCTCATCACCACTTTCCTCATGTCGTCTCACCAAATGTTCTCCGTTCTTCATTTAAAGACTGAATTTCTTCCAAACTTGATTTTAAGCTCGGCGGAGCGTTGTACAGTATATATGTGGTCGGACGTTTGTCACTCAAATGTGACTGTGACGAGTATCGCGACAGAGCGAGAGAGAGAGGGGAGGGGGGTGGGGGATGGAGGGAGGGAGTGAGAGAGAGAGAGAGAGAGAGTGCAGCAGAAGCACAAAACCGATTGACAGCTCTTGAATCGGGCCATTGGCCGGTGCACTTTACAAATAGACCGATTCAGGGGTCCATGTACCGATGCACTCACATCGTTTAAGTCAAAATCGGTCTTCTGGTTCAAATCGGTTATTTTTTACACCCCTAGTACACAATAACTTACAAAAGAAAAACATCCTTTTATTTTTGACATTTTTTCACATTTTTGTATCTCCTGAAAATGTCAGTTGGACTTGACATTGTCTGAAAATTTCAAGCTCAATGGAGCCATAACTGAAATACAGTCACTTACTTTGACTTACATTAAAAGCTTTGAAGATTTTTCCTTCTAATGTAAAGGTACAATTTTAGCTCTGATTTAGCATTGCTTTAACATACTGTTTTCTCCTTACTGTCACACACAAACAAATACACACACACACACACACACACAGCCCAAGGACAAAAGCTCGTTATAAAATAGAGGGGTTACATTTAACCAATAGTGGAGTTTTATTTGCTCAAATGACTTTTTCTTTCAATCTTTTTCCTGTACATGCAGCACATTTTGGTCATCTGAGGTCATTTCTGTGTTTTATCCAGGTCTAAAGCTTTTACTGTATACAGAATTTGTAAATTGATATGATATATGGATGTTGCTTCAAAGTAACAATGTGATAATGTTCTTATGCTTTGTCAGTCATCACCATGGAGATAAACATCATCAGCAAAGCCGTGTGTGTGTCTGTGTTTGTACACTGCATCACTATTACAATCACAAATTGTCTTTTATATACTGTGTGAATTTAATGTAAAAATTGTACTTCAATTTCATTAATAACAGCATGCCTAAAAAGGGGCAAAGAAATAATTACCTCTTTAAGGTTAAATGCTAATTTCTTACATCTGAAATTACCTTCCAAATGATATTCTTTTATCTATAGGTTGCACATTGTTGCCTTTAAAAAACAGACATCAAAATAACCCCCCCCCCCCCAAATCTTCAAAAACAATAAAATCTAAAATAAATAAATTAATTTAAAAAATAGAGATGGAAGGTTGTGTTTGATGGTAATGCTCAGCACGGGGACAGCAGTTAGACATGTGTCTGGAGTGGATGTAGCTCACAGAATTAGTAGTACACTCTTTGAAAGATGTCTCTTTATGGGTTCTTTAGTAAAGAAAAATGGGTATATATAGAACCATGAACACAAAGAACCATTTGCATGATTAGAGAGTTCTTTGCAACAATTCTTCAGTCTGATAAAGAATGTATGTTTTTGAAAAATGTTCTATATAGCACCAAAGATTGTTTTTACAATTAGAGTTGAGCCGGATACTCGTTTCAGACGAGTATTCGTCACGGATAAAGTATTTCAGATGAGTACGATCACAATACGAGTAAAACTCATCAATATTCGTACTCGTGCTGAAGGAAAATCCTCATTGGGTAACTGACTGTCTTCACAATCTGTGATTGGCCAGTCACACAGAGCACCCGCCCCTCCCTACACAGATACATCTCTGTGTGTGTGAAAGTGAGGCACAGCTCTGGCTGCACAGTCAGTCACTCAGTCACACACACACACACACACACACACACACCCCTTAATCAACATTGTTTAACTTTGTGTGGGGAAAAAATGGTAAGAATGTTAAGTAGTAAAAATTAAAAAAAAATAATAGAAAGGAAAAAAAATCAGTTTGATCATAAAATAAAATAAAAAAAAAATAAAAAAGGAAGTTGTGTTGAGTATGACAACTCTTGTTCATGAATAGTAAATAGTTCTCTTATTTTTGTGATCAAAATCATTTATTTGAATCTCAATGTTGAGGCTGTGCTATAAATAGTTTTCAAATAAACAATACATATAGCAATGTCTGGTCAATCCATATCAATTTCAGACTTAAAGTAATGTACTGATTTAAACCCCACCCACTTCCGGGTTAAACCGCACTCAATTCTGGTTTAGGCCCCGCCCACTTTGAGTACATATATGGATACAGATAATTTAGATGGTTGAACAGATACAGATAGTGGTGTACTCGCTTATCCCTAGTTACAATGTTAAGTTTGTATTATACAGGAACCATTTTGGTGCTTTATAGAACCATTGTAAAAAAAAAAAGAACCCTTTAAAAAATGTAATCAAATAATACTTATGACTTCATATCTATGCTGATTTAATGGGGTTTTTTTGTGTTAGAGCATTTTATGAAACACTTGGGATTGCATTTATGTACTAATCATTATGATCATCATTATTAACAATCATGTAAAGTGTTCATGGTTCTACATATAACCATTTTCTTTACTACAGAACTTTTGAACAACTTTTAAGAGTGTGGTGTTTGACCCATAACTTGAGGCTCAATGCAATCAAATGTGTTAAATCTTGCTAGAAGCTACTGGTCAAACTTCATGTTACCATAGTTGAGTTCAGCTGATAGATGAGCAGGTGTTTATAAATGGAGTAAAATCACTTAGAATAGAATCTACAGTGAAGCAGTCTAGCCTTGTTCTGCTGATAGTGCTATAAGTCCAGTCCATAAAATCAGGGCTGAAAAATGAGGCTGAGGTCTGGCATGCTGCCTAATACACAATAATTGGCAAATAGTCAGTAAATCCTGATTACAGAACTATAGCGGTGTTCTATAATTAAGGATTACAGTAATGGTCTGGTAAATGGCTTCTGCTCTGCTGCCAGTAATTCACTGTAATTTTTACATGGATGTTTTACACTGGATCACTGTACCTCAATGCCCAAATACTATAATCATTGTCCATTCATACATATGGCGATAGTTCTAAAGGTTGGTGAGGTCACAGTAGCTCAGGAGAAAGATGTGCACAGGTGTAACACACAAAGCTTTGATATGTCAATCAGTAAACATAATCCCGATAACAAGATAGAGGTCAAAACCACAAGGACGGTTAATAAACCAAACATACGATCCAAAAGAGTAATCATGGAGCAGGCCACAATGACAACAATGAGAACAATGACAACAGCAACAAGATACAAAAGGACAGAAGGGGACTAAGCACAAGGCTAACAAGCTAAATGGCTAACTGGCTAAGTGGCTAACCGGCTAAGTGGCTAACGGGTGACAGTTTCAAGATAGGCAGCAGAAAACATGACAGTAAAAGATAAAAGACAAACAAAGTGAAACAAGAAATCTTTTTTTGTAAGGTTAGGCTAATCAGAACAAGACAGGGACCAGAAGTGAACAAGGAAAAGACAAATAATACTTAGGCTACAGAGAACTAGAAGATCCACTAGTGAACGCATTATGGAACAATAATGTCAAGCAAAGCAATAACAGAACAGCTTAGCTTATATAACCTAATCTGGAGACAATGAGATACAGCTGTGCTTTGAATCACATGATGATTCCAATCCCTCCAGGGATTCTGGGTGATGTAGTTCTGGTAAGGCTGAATGACTACAATGGAGGTCATGTGATAAAGGATCCTGGGAGTTCAAGTTTAGTCACACTACAGAGTCTGTGACTACGGGAACATGGAATAGAGGACCAGGGAAATGTGACAGGTGAAATTTCTGACAGAGTGACCCTACATTGTACTTTCTCCCGCTAAACCTCCCTTTCCTGTCTTTGGCCTCCCACCATTCAAAAGAGCCAGAAACTAACCACTAGCCAGAGCTGGGCAACCAAAGTCTGTAACTCCTGAGACATAGTGGTGCCATCCCCCTGTAGCCTCCTTCAGTACCATTAGGGGCTGGTTGGAGGTTACCCTTGGTGGCATTCTACCTGGTAGTCCCTTCTGGCATGCTTGCCCCATAGGAGTGGTGAGCCAGAGGTGCTTAGTTGCATGAAGCCCAACAATGGTGGCATTGGCTTTTAACTCCAGGTTGATTTTTTAAAAATTGGGGCCACTTTCCAGAGAGAGATTTTTTGCCAGTTCATGTGAAAGCCATGATGGACAGGTTCATTCTTGCCGTGTATTATAGAGACACTCCCTCTTGGTTAATTCTAGTATACTAGTACTAGTAAATACTAGTACAACTCTAGTATTTTTTTCGCATCTGTACTTTCCCACTATTGTAAGTCTCTTTGGATAAAAGCGTCATCTAAATGCAATGTAATGTAATGTAATGTAATGTAATGTAATGGTTAGGTGCTAGTGAAGGACATGGTTGGAGATATTCACAACACTTAGAGTAGACTTGGCTGTAAGGACATTTAATGAAAGTCCTTAAGTATTTAGATTTATTTATTGCAAAATAACTTATCATGATTAATTGGGAGAAACCAACCAATCCTATGTAAAATCAGACATCACCACGTAGCTGGAAATGAATGACCAACGTTTCATAATTACATTCTGTGACAATTCAGCTGTGAGACTGGAAGCTGAGAGTAATGCTCTTTAGATCAAGTCTTGACCCTGAGTCTCAATAAATGTTTTCTGCTTTCTGTTATTTATATTTATTTCCCTCAGGTGTACCACAGAAAATACCACCATTTATGTTTGTTGTGACATGGAAACGGGAAAATAACAATGGTCTCATTAATTAACTGCTATTATCTCAAATAAATGTGATCTGCATATTATGTAATAACTGTGACAGGTCTATGCACACACTCTTTAAAAAAGATGGTTCTTCAATGGTTCTTTAGCAAAGAAAATGGTTCTATGTAGAACCATGAACACTCAAGGAACCTAAAGGGTTCTTTGCATGGTGAAAGGGTTCTTCAGATTGATGAGGAATGTGCTGTAGATGGTTCTACACAGAAGCCTTTTGAAAGGCTTTTCTATATAGCACCAAAAAAAGGTTCTTCTATTATCATAACAATTGCAGAACCCTTCTTGGGGCTATAAAGCACTTCTCAAAAAAAGTTCTGTATAGAACCATTTACAACACATTCAACATCAGTCTTTGGGTTTCTTGAGTGTTCAAGGGTTTTTTTTAATGATTTTTGCCAATTTTCTCCTCTTCCCAATGTGGTAGTAGCCAATTAACCCATCCCATCCACTAGGGGGCTCTCCTCATCACTTTGCACTGTCCCTGACTCCAGGAGGGTGAAGACAAGCACACGCCTCCTCTGCTGCGTGTGATGCAGCCACCACCTCTTTTCTAATTACCGCTGATACACCGTCACTGGGGAACCAATGCGCTTGGAGGAAAGTGCAGGATTCCCAACTCTGAATGGACCAATCAGTAGACGCCTGAGCTAGCGGACATTGCAATGTGAGAGTGATGGAGAGAGAGAGAGCGCCATCTACCTACCCAGAGAGAGCACTGCCAAGTTTTGCTCTCTTGGGCCCCGGCTGTTGATGGCAAACAGCATGACCGGGATTCAAACTCGCGATCCTCTGGTCATAGTGTCAGTGTCTTAGCCTGCTGAGCCACTCGGGGCCCCAAGTGTTCAAGGTTTTATAAAGAACTAGTTTCTTTACTAAAGAACCCTTGAAGAACCATCATTTTTAAAGTGTGTACCTAAAAAAATGCAAATATTACATATCAGCAAAGAAGACTGGTGTATTTAGTCAGATGTCCTGGATTAGAGTTGGAGGTCTGGCAAAGGTAGGTAAATCATTAGGCATGGCTCCAATAGGTTCATGTTTAGTCCTATTCTATTGGCAGCACTTCTCTACAGGGACAACATCGTTCTCAACGATGGGTGTAACTTTAAGTACCTGAATGCATTCATTAGAAGGGGTGTCCACAGTCATATAGTATTTCAAAAACATCTAAAAAGATATTTTAACATGTGAGCTGTTAGAACTACACATTTTTGTATTTCCTTCGAGTTCAATTATTCAATAACATTGATCAAGATTGTTGATCAGATGCTCTAGAAGGCTTTAGGGAACTTGATGCGTTGGGTAAGATTAGTGTTGGAACTCTGCATTGATAGGTCTAGACTTGGTCTCCTTTGTCATAGAAGTAGAAGCGTGTAGATCTGGTCCTAGTGATGCACAGTTGAATTTTTGCCCTAAGGTATGTTTTCCAAACAATAATGGAGGCTAGCATTAAGCTAACATGATACAATGCACCCCAAATCAAGAACATCCAATTCCATGTAAACGTAAGGCAGTAGGTTTAGTATTTGAGCAGGAAATCACTGTGCTGACCTTCTATGATCAGATATGGAGATCTTGTGAGCTCCTCAGAGGTTTTTGATGTGACAAGTGGCTTTGAGATAGGTATCGCTCTAGCAGGTTACGTCAAGACCCAAACAAGAGCTATAAATTCCCAGAGAAGCACTTGAATTAAACAAAAGAGTCTTAGAAAGAAGAAATAAGGACCAGTGTCATCAGAGATAGCCCTGCTAACCCTCCATTTTCTTCAGTGACTTGACCCCAAAGATAAAACCATCCCCGCTCTCTGTTACAGCTTATATCACTGCAGTACAAACCTAGCTATATTTGTACCATATATCACAAAGCGGGATTTGATAAAGAGCTTATTGTGATGTTTATTACAAAGTCGGTGATTTCATGGACTGTACGTTCATTTTGTGGCTGACCCAGATAAGCCTCAGCTCATGCTTCTGTAGGCAGTCTTACGGAGGCTTCAAAAGAAGAATTCAATGAGCCACAATAACAGGATGTCTACTTCTGGTCACTACAGTGAGTCAACCCACAGTGATGGAGTGCTTCCTGGTGCACTTCAAGCATTTTTATGTTGGATTATGCAAAATATCCTTGTACAGCATTAATTAAAAATATTCTGAAATGGTTTAGCCTTGGACGTATGGTTCTAAGGATAAACATTTAGTTGGTGAACACAACTCTGCAAAAAGTGAAGAGATCACTCTAATTGGCCAATCTCCAGACCTGAACCATTATAATTTAATGTATTTCTTGCAATTGTGATTGCATACAACAGAACTGACCTCTGCATTTAACCCATCCATGCAGTGAAACACACACACATGTGCCCGAAGCGGTGGGCAGCCCTATTCATGATCCCGGGGAGCAGTTGGGGGTTAGGTGCCTTGCTCAAGGGCACTTCAGTCATGACCTGGCCTGGGGATCAAACTGGCAATGTTCGGTCACAAGACCAGATCACTAACCACCAGGCTACGGCTGCCTCATTTAGTAAAAACATATGGAATGTGATCAAGAGGATGGAGACGGATGTTCACAAGCCATCAAAGCTGAGCTAGTTGAATTTTTGCTCCAGAAGTGATCCAAAGTCAGCTTTAAAAGACTGGTGGAAAGTATGAACCAGTCAGGTTTATTCCACCAAATATTGGCTTCTGAACATTAGTACTGTGTTGTTTAAAAACTTGTCTTCTTTGCATTATATGAAGTGTTATTTTGGCCAGTTGGTCTTTGACCCCAATCCCACCCCTGCCCCAGATGGGAGTCCAGGACAGAGAAACATGAGTGAGCTTTTAGGCACCCAATCTGCCACCATCGCAGGGTACCGTTTGATCAACTTCTCAGCTTTCCTGCTGATTAGACAGGGCCGATGTGCAAAGACCTCACTGAACAACAGTGGTAGCTAACCATGATAGTGGTGAGGTTTAAGTCACCTGACTCTCACAAATCCCTTCGTCCCATTACAGGAGGTGAAAGGAAAGGAAAGACGGATTGTCATGGGGGGTTGCTGGTCTCGATGCGGGCCTTGAGCGAGGGGGTGCACCATGTGGCATTGCCCATAAACAGGTAGGAGGTGCACCATGTGGCGCTGCATGTCGACAGGTAAGGGGTGCACCTTATGGTGCTGCCCAGCAATGGGAATTCAGCAAAATTTCTGTAAAAAAAAACAATTTGTGAGAATTTTGGGTTTGAGTCCCCATCTGGGTGGAGGTTCCACAGTCCAAAAATATGGAGGTCAGGTGAACTGAGTTCTCTAAATTGTCTCTGTGTGTGTGTACACCCAGGACAAGATTCGTGTCCTATCCTGGGTTTGGCTGGGATAGTTTGTAATGCCTTGCCCTGTGCCCAGTGAGGGGGAAAGGGACTCACTACAACCCTGATCAGGATTAAGAGGTATGCTAATGGATGGATGGATGGACGGATGCATTTGTGAGAAATGTTATCAGTAGTTTACAAAATAAAACAACGATTTTCATTTTATTCTGAATAGATCATTTGCCGTGTTCTCTTAATTTCTTCCAGAGCTGTGGTTTGGAAACTGAGCCATTTAGAGATGTTTTCCAACCCAACTGGTGCTACTCCATTGCTGATGGAAGGAAAGGTTGACAAGGTTGAAAGGGTACAGCTAGTTTATATCCAACTTTCTCTCAAACTAAGAAAAGACAACGTAGAATTTCAATTCAGTGGATTCAGTGGTTTGGCCTTTACTCCACTGTTCACACTTTGCCATCACAAGCTAATCTCCATGTTAGAATAATGCCAGCAGAACTGGAGCATGAGGCCAAAGACTTACAGCTACAGATTAGTTCTGGCTCATCCCAGCAGGCAGTTAGCTGGTCGCCAGGTTACTGAGCTAAAGTTGGTGTGATGGAAAGATAGCACAGCTTTGTCTTTTATTTTCTCTTTCTGGCTCCTCAGAACACCTAGAAACATGACCAGCAAACAGGGTCATTAGAAGTGATGCTTTTAACATAGGGATGAATATAGTAATGAACTTGGACTGATGATAAAAAGCACCAACAGCTTATCATTACAATCGTTTATCCCATTTTACAGTAAGTATACATATGATATTATAACCACCTACATATACAAGAACTCTCTTATGACACCAGAATGGCTCCGATCCTTGGAAACCTGGACTCCATAAGACCTCTGAAGGTGTTCTGCCGTTTTGGAGTCATCACAGCTCTTGAGTGCCTTTATAACAAGATAATCATCATCTTTCACAGGTTTTAATGTTGTGATTGATTTTATATAAAATCATCAGCATCTTCAAACCATTTTTCCTAGTAAGGGTTACCATCCAGCACCACCACTCATCTGCCTGTGGTTCATTCAACATTGCACCTGACCCCCACCTTTCACCTGGCAGGTGGTGATCCCACAAGATGACCCCACATTGCCTTTGGGCTGAGCCTGACTGGGTTACATTGGCTTCCCGACCGCAGGCCTGTCTCCAGGGTGGTTCCTGGCAACCGTAGTTTGGGCAGGGTGTATCAGTTTTTACTTAACCCTTTCATGGTGGTGTATGAATTGCAGTTCAAGACCAACTCTAAAGATGGGATATAGCAAATATAGGATGTATTTTAACATTTAAACATATGTAAAATTGGACTGTTTGTCAATTTTGTTGAACTATAGTATCAGATCATTAATCATAATTCCATTTTCTCAGTTATTAGTAAATAATATGTTGGCCACCAATATAATGTGTAGCCCTTAACTTCTTATCCAAACAAACAAAATTCGACATTTCAGTGTTTTTTATGTCTTTTTTCTTTCTTTTTTATTTTTTATTTTACCAATTTTCTCCCCTTCCCAATGTGGTAGTAGCCAAATATCCCATCCCATCCATTAGGACTCTCCCCATCACTTTGCACTGACCTTGACTCTAGGAGGGTGAAGACAAGCACAAGCCTCCTCCGTTGCGTGTGATACAGCCACCACCTCTTTTTGAACTACTGCTTGATACACCGTCACTGCGGAGCCAACATGCTTGGAGGAAAGTTCAGGATTCCCAGCTCCGAATGGACCAATCAGTAGACGCCTGAGCTAGTGGACATTGCAATGTGAGAGTGATAGAGAGAGAGAGAGCGCCATCTACCCACCCAGAGAGAGCACTGCCAATTTTTGCTCTCTTGGGCCCTGACTCAGGTCATATTGTCAGCGTTTTAG
>BRDA01060065.1:0-19081 GCA_036984385.1 Crenuchus spilurus
TGACCAAGACAGCAAGTCTTTGTGTCTAAATATTATTGAGCCACTTTGGGGTGGCCACCAGCATCACGTAGTGACCTGACCACTAATCTGCAAGACGAATGGCTTAAAATCCCTCTGACCACTGTGCAGCACTTGTGTATGTCATTCCCAAGATGAACTGACGCTGTATTGGCAGTAAAAAGAGGCTCTACACCTACTAATAAATTATTGTGGTCTAAAACCAGCTGTTTCACTTTCATTGTCTAACCCCTGTATATATATATATATATATATATCAACTGGTAAGCATTGACCTGCTGAAAAGGTTTAATGATCAGTTAGTTTACATTTTGCAGACAGTCATGTCACTGAAAATATCTGACAAACCTTTATAGAATAAAAATTAAAGCCAAAATTCCCTTCAGATGTTGGCGTTACTCACTATGGTAGGAGGTCTGTGTCGGTGTGTGTTTGGGAGTGCTGTAGTCGCTCTGGCTGACGGCAGGTTGCTGGGTGGAAGCCTGAGTGTGTGTGGTTGTGTGTGTTGGTGGGTGTGTGGCAGTGGGCGTGGTGGGTGGAGAACTGGAGGACAAAGCTCTGCTCGGAGGAGAGGCTATCTGCAGCAGACCTTCTGTACGGTTCCCCGGCAGGGACATCCTGGAGCTGCTCGCTGCTGCAAAATCAGAACAATCATTAGACAACAGGAGCCTTATATGTTAGACCAGCAGAGGCTCTATAATGTATTTGTTTTTTTAACTGTAATATTGTATAAACAGGACAGCAATTCACAAACAAGAAACAGCTGACAACTTGACATGTCACTCAGTATTCCACACTAACAATCCAATCCAAACAGCACGGAGTCTAACACAGAACCACCTAGATGTCAGTATTGGCTGGTGTGTGTGATTGTGTGTGTGTGTGTGTGTGTAGAGAGAGATATAGAGAGAGTTGTGTTTCAGTGAAGATGCCGATTAGGCTAATTAAAAAATTAAATAATTAATTAATTAGTTGGAGAAACTAACGTATGAACTATAGGGGTTCAACATAAATTCCATTTCATTTCAATCTGTCTTGATTCTACAGAGCTCCAGCTATACCCAAATTTTAAAACCTTTTTAAATTTGAGATAAAATGATACAGATTGTGAAGAAAAACGTTAAATATCGTCTTTATTTAAAATGGAATATTTCTTTAAGTATCAGATAATAAAGAATGAACAGTTATCAGAGTTATAAGGCAGAGGACTCACCAGGAGGCGAGAGGGGCAGACTAGGGTAGAGGGTCACTGAGGGATGGGGGTGATGATGGGGCTCAGGGGGCAGCTGGAGGGGGGGCAGCTGTTGGCTATAGTGGTCTGAAGAGTGGTGGTCCTGCTGGGAGGGTATTCTGGATGGACCATCCATTTGGATACAGTCATGTATATACTCCTCCTTTATCGGCCTGGCTGAAGAGGGCAGGGAGAGGGCAGCTAGAATAAGCAAGAAGAGTTATAGAAATCTTAAGTTCAACATGAAATCAACAAAGCTGAGTTTTATTTTAAAATGAATGGTTCTCAGTCTTTTCTGTCAAAATTCATCACCGAAATGTCTCCCAAACCAAATGAAACTGCACTCAGGTCTTAGATAAGGTCTTCAGGACTAGTGGATGTGGTTTAGGACACAGAATGACTTACTTTGAACTATAAAAATGAATAAATCGACACTGTTACACGCATTCATATTAGACATATTTATTGTGATGTTATGCACGGTTGATGATGATAACTTAAAAGTCTTTGCTATTTTATGCTGGGTAACACCATTCTGGTATTGCTGCGCGACACTGTGAAATTTTGAATCAACATATTTCTCCTTTAAAATGTTACATTTACTCAGTTTAAACTTTTGATCTGTCATCTATGTTCTATTACAAATAAAATATTGACATTTGCCATCTCCACATCATTGCATTCAGTTTTTATTCACAATTTGTTTAGTGTCCCAACTTTTTTGGAAACTGGTTTGTACATCAATAACATCAGATGTTCTTACTCCACCACTGACCGACTCTGCTGAGGGCCATAAATGAAAACAACAGACTCAATGATGCTGATTGGCTAAATTTATGCTGTATCTTGTGTCAGCAGGTCAGTGATTGGCTGCTGCTTCTCTGACTGGGTGACATTTCTGTCACCTCAGAAGAGAGAGAATGAACCAGAAAACAAATTTCCCCAAAAATATTTGACATATTACATGTTATTGTGCCTGTTTAGCACATACAGAAAAAATACATAGATATTGATTCTTTTAAACATGTTTATCTTAAAAAATTATATACTATATATATATATATATATATTTCCACCATGGAGGGCGGCACCACAGTACCCTCTGTTGGCTAGATGCCACTGACTTTTCTGTACTCTAGTTCTACACCAAGGTTAGAGAAGGTGGATGGGATCATTTCCTCCTGCCCCAGAGAAACTACACGCAGAAAGAACTTAATATGACCAACCTTAGAGAGATCACTGGGATGAATGGGAAAACTTGGCCCCATACAGAGAATTTGGGTTTGATAGTAGTCTTAGCCTAGCAGCTCCAGTTCTGAACTAAAGAGGCAAAATGTGGACTCTGAACACATCCTGGGTGATTGACTACATCTGAGTGAAGTAGGAATGTTTCTGTTAAGATAATGAACTAAAATTTGATTCTGTGTTTTGTAGAATTTCAGAAAATCTATTCTATTCACTTCTGTAAAGTTCTGTACAGACAATCTGCATAGTGAATAAACAGTCTAGAGAGGAATTGCCTAACATGTTTTACATCTGAAAATACATGTGTATAGACATTTAGCTTCATGCTTGATGAGACAAGCCCTGCTGACACATTTTAGAGATGTTTTCATATTTTCATCAGGAGCAGACTGACAGTAACATATAATCAGGTGTTGTCATCTGCAGGTAAACGAACAGACAAAAATAAGCAACAACCAACAACACACAGAAATCCAATATTTGGTGGTTTTACCTGTGGTCTGCAAACTGAGCCCCACTGTGTAGTGAAAGAACAGAGACACAAAGTAACTAAACTGCAGAAAGATTAGCAGATAATACATTTCATACAGTAACAAACTACAGATCAGACACCAACTCATGTAATCAGCAGTACTACACAGCAGTCTTATCAGACACCTAAACACATTACTTAGTAAAATATGCACATTTAAAGCACAAATTGTCATTTGAATCAATACAAAATAAACATGATAATGAGCTAGTTTGAAGGACACAGTTTGCTTCCAGATGTTCTTCGTGATGCTCACAGGACATATTTATTATATTTAGCAGCATTAAAGTTAGGAGCACATTTGTTTTTAACATAATAAAGATGTTATTTGTAGAACATAATGAAGTAATGATGCTAAAACTGCACAGAAGAGAGGTTTGAAAAGGGTTAAACCAACAGAAAATCACTACTTACTGTATATGGTGTTATAATATTAGTGTTTTTAATGTAAACAGATAAATAGTCTATTTAATTCTAATATGCCTTAAATCTTAATCTCATCATTAATGCATCTCCAAAAAATGGTGAAAATGGTGAAAAAGTTCATTTGTGCTCATACTTTAATTCAGGTAAACAGTCATATTTGTATATTAATTACATGTAAAGTGACTTATCTGAAGCCTTTGGTTTTAATGTTGATATTGTTTGAATATTAATGTATTCAAATTGGAAAGAAAATGAGATTCTGGATTTCTGATTTTCACGAGCTGTAAGACACACTGAGATTTTATTCTACATTTCTGAGATGCACTAGTTCTGTAAAACGGCCATGAATCTGTTGAAATTGTGTTCTGAGCTGAAGGTTATCTCTGTGCAGAATTACGTGATTCATTTTGTTCATATTCTAAATGTTACAAACAATAAAAAAAACTTTATTTATATATAACGTCTAAGATTCCACAGATTCCCTTTAGACCTAGTCATGAGTTTCACATCTGCCAGCTAAGGCTCAGGTTCTCCTAGCACCATGTCTGTAATGAGGGCAGCACACATACCTATGCCTGGAGACACCACTCGCTCGTAGTGATAGGGGTTGACACACACGTTGTCGTACTTGAGATCGAATGCATACTGGCAGAACTTGACATGTTTGAGCTCGTTTTTGTGGAGGTCTGGCCAGCGCCACAGTCGAGCATATATGACATGAGGAAAGCCTTTCCGTCCTGCTACCTGCAGAGGCACAAACAGGACCGATTAGACTCTCTGTTTGATGATGCTGAACAAGAGGAAGAAGATCAGTAGGAGAGAAACTAACATGAGGACGGTGAACAAAAGGAAAGTAGAAGAATGTCTGAATAGAGAAGACAGAGCTTTGGGGCAAAGCTGTGTGCAGGCTAGTAGAGCATGTTATTATAGTCAGTCCCCATTACATTCTGAATGTCCTAAAGATACAAAGTCCAAGTGTGAAAGACATAAAAGAGCAAAAGGAAAGAGAAGATTGACTAGAGGAGCCTGAAGGTTTGAAGCTCACGTTGAGTTTACGCAGTTCGGATACTGTATGATTCAGACTGATTCAACCATTCCAGCAGCATAACATCACACTAACAATTCTGCTGTGTGAAGGACAAGCCGAGCAAGTGTGTGTGTGTGTGTGTGTAAGTTTGAAAAATATAAAAAGAAACTGAGACAGAGATTGAACACCAGAAGCCTGAACGTTTTCAGGACAACTTTAGAGGTGTAAACTTTATGAGTAATATACTAAAGTATCTCCAAAACAGAAACTTTACAGCGGGGGCAACAGCTTTCTTCAGTTTCAATGTACGTTAAAGTAAAAAGATTTGATTCAAAGCTATTTTGGAGCATTTCTATTTGTTCAATCATCCTAAAACGTTCACACAATGTAAAGAACATCTGTTGAACTTCAGTTATACAGAAAACTAAAAAATCTCCCGTGTTTCATGGACAGCACGCTAATTATCCTTCCTGTGGCACCAACGCAGCTCTGACTTGCTGAGACATGGGTGTCCTTTGGTATTTGGCACTAATGGTGTGAGCACCAAGTGCTGAAAGTTGCAAAGTGCACTGTAAAAAAATCTTGTAAAATTTACGGTGAATAACTGGCAGCTGTGGTTGCCATTTTTTCACCGTAAAAAATACAATGATCTTGTACATGCACTGTAAAAAAAAAAAAAAAAACGTTAAATTTACGGTAAAAAACTGGCAGCTGTGGTTGCCAGAATTTTACCGTCAAATATACGGTCAGACTGTATGATAAATTACGGTATGCATGTTCGACAACCTTGAATTTTACGTTGAAGAACCATTTTTTTCACAAATTACTACTGTAAAAAACACAGATATACATTGTAAAAAAATTATATACTATAAATAATTATTTTAAATAACATACTTATTAATGCATTACTTGTACAATAAAACACTATCATGGCATGACAAACAAAATACATATTCATATAGTATTTTATTTTAATTGCATGGTAAAAGGGCGGCACGGTGGCTTAGTGATTAGCACGTTCGCCTCTCAGCGCTGAGGTCTTGGGTTTGAGTCCACATCTGAGCAGAGTTTCTCTGCGTGGGTTTCCTCCGGGGTCTCCGGATTCCTCCCACAGTGCAAAAACATGGAGGTCTGGTGAATTGACTGCTCTATAAAAAAAATAAAAAAATAAAAAAAGGTGTGTGTGTTCACCCAGTGATGGACTGGCACCCTGTCCTGGGCTTAGTTGAATAGTGTAATGCCCTGCCCTGCACCCAGTGAGGGCCGTATATTTTACAGTGAAATTCTGTCAATGAAGTTAGTTTTTACTGTAAATACAGTGTATTTTTAACAACGTATATCTGTGTTTTTTACAGTAGTAATTTGTGAAAAAAATGGTTCTTGAACGTAAAATTCACGGTTGTCGAACATGCATACCGTAATTTATCATACAGTCTGACCGTATATTTGACGGTAAAATTCTGGTAACCACAGCTGCCAGTTTTTTACCGTAAATTTAACGGGGGTTTTTTTTGCAGTGCAAGATCACTGTATTTTTTACGGTGAAAAAATGGCAACCACAGCTGCCAGTTTTTCACCGTAAATTTGACAAGATTTTTTTTACAGTGTGGAGCTTATTGTTCCCACAGATGCCCAGAGGAGGTCAGGAACCTTGGCGGTCACTGCTGGTAGATGATCACCACTTCACAAGCTACGGTGTTCCAAATTCAGGTGTTTGACTACATGTCTCTGCACAAAGTCACTCAGGTCTTGCCCATTTCATCCACACATCAATTATAACTGATTGTTGATTACTGTCTATTATATCCAGGACATCCTTTGTTTTAGTTGTGAGTGGTCATAACCTTTTGACTCACTGGTGTCTATGTGAAGTATAAATACTGTTAATAGTAGCATAAATGCTGCAGAAACTCTGATATAATTTCCAAACTTCCAAACTTGGCACTCGTTGACTCTCATTTCCATGATGTGTAACTCGCACAGACAAAGGCGATGCTGGACAGACACTTCCTCATCTCAGACACACACACACACACACACACATTTGATAATTAACAGCCCTCCACAGCAAAGTTGTACATTCTGCAGCACAAACCCATGGAGTGTAGAACTGGACAAACATCTGGAATAACCCGAGTCTGATGTGCAGAAACAGAGTGAAGGCTTAAAGTGTGTAGATTGTGTACACATACTTCAAATACTGACCCTCTCACACAGACATATACACACAGACTCAGACAGACAGGCTTTAACTTAACCCCGCCCCTTTCCTGTGTCTCAGACAAAACAACCCTCTCTCTCTCCCTCCACCCCTCCTTCTCCCTCTCTCTCGCCCTCTCATTCCCTCGCTCTGTCTGCAGCTGGGGGAGGGGAGAGGAACTCTCAGTCTCTCTTCTGTATTCTGTTCTTCTTTCTGTTTCATCAGCCAAAAACAGTACCGGACAGTCGGACTTAAGTTGTGAATTTGAACTCTGGCAGTCAGTCTGAATACAACTTCACTTCTGCTGCTTCTTACATCACTTCAAACACCTTTTGGTGTCGGGGGCGGGGGACTTGACCTACTGGTAACAACTGTCCAGAATCTTGCACTGGGGCAGTGTGAGTGTAACTCTATTATTAGTGACACTGCCAATCAGACACTACAGAACATTACAACACTGTGGACTTTCACAAGCGCCTGCACTGGACTAGAACAAAGATCCCACATCCATGTATAACAGTGTAGAATACACTCTTGTGAAACTCTACAGCCAACTTTATATCTCTGACATATTAAGGCTGTACTATAACTTTACTTCAACATGCAAGTGATTTAAATTAATAATAATAGACGTGACTGAATGCTATAAGCTGAGATATTAGCACTGGGGCTGGTCATAGGTACGAGGCTGCAGGCCGAGTACTGCCAATATCTCACAATACAGCACCTCCCTCGAGTGTATTATTGTGATTATTGTTAGATTTTAAAATAACTTATCATTTATCAACCTTCCGCGAGGTAAAGTAGTTCCTCTATACAACACTACGCTACAACACCATTATCAGCCTGTACATCAGTCATAATAGTGCAGGATCATCATTTTCTCAATAACTGTTATTATACAGGCAATAAACATAGATAAACTGATGTTAAAGATGTTGTTTGCTGGTGTAAACTATAAGTCTTTTATTAAACACCACTCACAACTGATCTGAGATTCATGTCTGTTAAGTTCAGTTCTTAACTCAGTGAAGCTGCTGGTAGAAATGGATTCATGTCATTGTTGTTGATGCTACTAAAGCTGACTTATTTATCTTTCAGCTGAGCTGTAAATAACTTAAATCCACTTATTTTACAGTATTGACTTCGTTTCTCTGTGTTTTCAGTTAAGCTCTGTTGCAAGCTGTTGTTAGGTTACGTGCATGGGGCGGAGTAATACTTAAAGAGCTTCAGTCAGTGTGATGTTACCGTCAGTATCAGCTGTCTTACACCATCTCTAAGCCAATCAGAATGCAGGGTGTGAACTAGCTGTGGGATAATGTACATTAAGGCACACTGAAGTCAAAGTGAGTGACCTGCAGCCTGCCGTCCAGTGTTCTCTGGATGGTCACACACTTGCTGGGATGGACTCCATTGGTGGTGATAGCTGTTATGAGCGAGTCCAGCTCGTCTTTTTTCTCTTTTAGCTTCTTCACCAGGCTCTCGATGGCACGCTTGGCAAAGCCCTCATTCTCGCCGCCCTGCCGGTGGCACATCAGGCTGTGAACGATGCTCAGACACGCGTCACTGCTGCTCGGGGAGCTGACAGACATGCTGGAGGCCTAAACATAAAAAACAGTAAGAAATCAGACACTTTTTAAGAAATACTCATGAAACCGCTTCACAACCACAGACAAAACAGGGCTACATGAGAAGAGTCGATATCAACAGAGGTGAAGAGAGAAGCATAAAGCTTTACTCGGCACACAAGTGTTGATACTGTTGGAGAAAAGTTGACAGAAACTGTAGTTTAGTGAAAGTATCTGTACTTTATTTTTGTCAAGTTTAAGTATGGCACTTAAGTAAAGATTATAACAGCTTCAGCATGTAAATGGCTATGAAGTAAACACTTTAACAAATACACTATAATCATTTGACTTTGCTATGAGCCTAAATGTGTTAGATGTAAAACTAGTTTTAAAGACTGACTGACACAAGAAAAAGACATCCTGGTGTTAGTCTTTGAATTGTAACTAGTGAAAATACTCGACTACAACTTCAAGTAGAGTTAATTAAGTCTTTTCTACTCCTCGTTAATTACTGAAGTGAATATTCAAGTGACGTATACACAGCCACATCACAAAACAATTACTATTGTGCAAAAGTTCATTGTTTTTAATCATGCAAAAAGGGAAACCTGTCATATTTTATATTCATCACATGTTAAGTGAAATTTTCTACCTTTCCTGTTTTAACATTGATCAGTTTGACTTATGGCTCATAAATCACAAATCTCACAGTATTAGAATATTTCATTTTGAGTAAATTACTATTTAAAAAGTATCTACATTCAAACAAACAGACTTTTTATATGTAATATAATATATAGGACAGTTAACCTTTCTGAATTCAATTATGAACACAAATGAACGTTTTCTCAATATTCTTATTCTTGGAGATGCTCTAGTGTATTTATTTGATTAAAACTACTTAAGAATAACTTACAGAACTGCAGTGAAACTTCTCAGGTCATCCAGAGTCAACTACTGAAAGTCTGTTCTAGTATTTTCCTATTTTTCACACAACTTTGGTCTAAAATAAAGTAATAAAAGTATTACCCATCACAAACAGATTTTGTAGCACTCTAACATTTAAGATTTGACATTGAATTTATGTAATAAATACAAAAACGTGTTACATATGTAAAGCAAAGAGAAACATCTGTTTGTTCCACTAAATTGTTCTTTAAATGTTCTTTTTAAACTGTATTCATGTGTTTGATATAGATGTAAAATCACAATCCAAACAAAAACAAGTG
Organism: Crenuchus spilurus; assembly: GCA_036984385.1. Lineage (NCBI taxonomy): Eukaryota > Metazoa > Chordata > Actinopteri > Characiformes > Crenuchidae > Crenuchus > Crenuchus spilurus. The sequence goes on from BRDA01060065.1 coordinate 9,480, forward strand.
TCTCCATTATTGTTTTTTTTCTGTATAATGTGAGCTCTGCAGATGTTCTCTACACTGTGTGACCATTTCAGGCTATAAAATCTCTTTACATGAACTTTCACTGACAGTAAAGACATTTTACTCTCCTGTAAAGTTCCCAAAATGATCTCTCTCTTACAGCATGTATTTAAATGTGACTTTGGATGAAGTATTACGAGAAAGTATAAACCCATATTATTACATAACTTCTGCACATCCTACAGACGTCAGGTTAACATTAAACAGACGTTTGACATAGTCAAGAGTCAATGTTAATCAACTCTATTATCACACACACACACACACACACACAAACAGACAGACACACACACCGACACAGAGAGAGAGAGAGAGAGAGAGAGAGAGTGAGTAAAACACAAAATGAAAAAGTGCACTTACAGCTGTTCTCTGTCACATGTGTGAAAAGTTTGAGACACTGATCTCCTCTGGACTAGGCAGAGACCTAGAGAACTCTCTCTCTCTCTCTCTCTCTCTCGTACATCCTGCTGCTCCCAGACGTTCCGTAACAGAGTGTGGGCGGGAGGGGGAGGTGCTTCTGGAGAATCCAGCCAATCACCGTCGTCCTGTCGTTCTCACAGCCAACAATGACGCGACTTTCACCTCGTGTATATGTGTCTGTGTGTCTGTCTGTGTATCTGTCTCTGTCTTAGAGTCTCTGTCTCCCTGTGTCTGTTAATCATTCAGTCAGTCTGTCTGTTTGTGTGTGTGTGTCTGTCTGGCTCAAAGCTCTCCGACTCAGTGCTGTTTCTTTATATTTCTGTTTGTGTTTTGTTGTCTAAAGTCACATTTAGTACCGCGTATTATACATCCAGTGTCTTTTTAATTTGTGTATTGCAGTTTTTCTTGAGAATATATATAATATATATGAGAATATATATAAGAATAATATATTTAATATTACTTTTAAGGCCTGCAATCATCACTGTAGATTTTTTTCAAATCCTACAACTGTGCACAGTCAACAAAAGCTTATTGCGCGGCTTTAATGTTCTGCAAAAACACACCGGAGTTAATAAGCGGTTGAGGGAAGCAGAGGCGCGGTCGCAGGAAGGACGCCAGGTGGTGCTGTAGAGCTGCTAAGTAATCTCTCAGTTTAAGTTAGAGTTGCCAGATTGGTAATATTCACGCGTTAATATGCAATCGCGGATAAAAATTTAAGTCTACGAATGTTTAAAATTGCCGCCAAATGCGTCAAAAGTGTTCAATAAAAAGAAAAATGAATGACAAGCTAAGATAAAAAAATATGTAAGAGTAGACACCATTACTTTACTTAAAAAACAATTATATTTTCTTCTGTGATTAGACTTTAGAAAGTCTGGTTTACGTTTGTGTAGGGCGGGTTTTACCAAGAGATTGGTCTGGAGCATATTTTGTGACCTGGCAACCCTGAGCATGACTACTAGTGGCTCCTAACGGTCAACAAGAGAGGCTGTATGTACCAGAAACTTCAGTCGGTTTAATGTTTATCTCTGGTCTGTGAGTGAAGAGTTTATGACATGGATTTCTGTCACGATACGTTTAAAGTATTAACGTTTGGAGTTAGTTTAGCTGGAAATAATCTGTAGCTAAAATTAGTGACACGTTTGCCCAAATCATTAGCTCATATTAGGCCGTCACGGTTTGCCGCCATTTTTTGAAGTTATTTACTTTTAGAGTTTGACAGTAAAATACTGTTTTGAAACATCCACTGTTTGTATATAAAGACATGACAAAGTGTTTGAGTTCAGTAGGAGTACAACGAGAAGCTGTGTGTGTAGCTGCTGTAAGAGTAAAGTAGCGTAGCTAACCGAACTCCACTACTGTAGCAGCTAGCATAGCCAGCTAACGCTACTTATTTTGCTATTTTTTTCGACATTTAAAAGGCAGAATAACTTGCTCTGTTGTTGAAAGCTGTCCTTTAACTGTCATGGTCTTATTTAAATTAAATTAACACAAACACACCTAAAGTTTGGTTGGCTTAAGACAAACATTTTGTTAACATTTCCAGTTATATTTATGTTGAGTTAAAATTATTGAATAGCTGGTTAGTACTTTTATTTACTGAGCTGAGAATCTGCTTGTAGCTGTAGTGCACCGTCTCTAACCACAACATGTGTTAAGTCTATGTATGTACACTGCAAAAAAAATAAAGGGAACACTAAAATAACATGTTCTAGATCTCAATGAATAAAATATTCCAGTTGAAAATCTTTATTTATTACATGGTGGAATGCGTTGAAAACAAAATAACAAAAATGATCAATGTAAATCAAAATGATTACCCCTTGGAGGTCTGGATTTGGAATCATACTCAAAATCTCAAACCACCCTCATGGAGTCTGTTTCTGACAGTTTGAGCAGAAACTTGGATATTAGTGGCCTCCTGGAGGTCATTTTGCAGGGCTCTGGCTCTGCTCCTCCTTGCACAAAGGAGGAGGTAGCGGTCCTGCTGCTGGGTTGTTGCCCTCCTACGGCCCCCTCCATGTCTCCTGGTGTACTGGCCTGTTTCCTGGTATCTGCTCCATGCTCTGGACACTGTGCTGACAGACACAGCAAACCTTCTTGCCACAGCTCACATTGATATGCCATCCTGGATGAGCTGCACTACCTGAGCAACTTCTGTGGGTTGTAGACATTGCCTCATGCTACCTCTATGGTGAGAGAACTGACAAAATGCAAAAGTGACCAAAACATCAGCCAGAAAGGATGAGAACAGAGAAAAGGTCTATGGTAGGGTGACCATATTTTCATTTGGGAAAACCAGGACACCATGGAGGGGGGGGGGGCTTTTCTTGCACTCACTTAACATAGGCCCACGTAAACCTACAATAACATGATATTTACAGTTGGTTTATTAAAAATGCTTTTCAGTAAAAGTCAACAACAAAAACTCCAATAACATGGTAATTTTATTGAAAATGCATTTATTCAAAATGCTTAAGTTAATTTTTCCTGTAATGAATGAATAGCACAATGAAATAATGTCTCATCTAAACATCCCTCACTTAACAACAAAAGTTAACAATAACTCTCAACTCCAAATAACACATGATACTCAGTTACCCTCAGTTACGAAATATTGTCTGTTCTGTAGGCTATTGGAAAAAAATAAATTAACAAATGACACAATAACAATAACACACTGTGCACAAGGCTTCCCATTTGTCTCGACCCGGTCTGAAAGCGGGGAAACTCTTTTGTAAAACGTCGGTAAACACTTGAGCTTCGGCATGTTGCTTGCGTACTGACAGTCACGCTGTCTACATTCTGATTAAGAACAGGGCTGCCCTGACTGACGCGGTTCCGGGATTACGGCAAACGCAGCGCCGTGAGCAGTGCCCTAGTGCCTGTAAATTAACATTTTAATGGTCCAGTGAAGGTACTTTAAAAACCAGGACATTTCCTCACTTTTTAAAAAAAACCCGGGACAGGACGTGAAATACGGACATGTCCCGGGAAATACGGACGTTTGGTCAGCCTAGTCTATGGTCACCACCTGCAGAACCACTCCTGTATAGGGGTTGTCTTGCTAATTGCCTCTCCTTTCTACCTGTTGTCTGTTCCATTTTGCACAACAGCTGGTAAAATTGTTTCACAGTGTTGCTTCCTAACTGGACAGGTTGGTTTCACAGAAGTGTGGTTGACTTGGAGTTACATTGTGTTAAATGTTCCCTTTATTTTTTTTTTTTAGCAGTGTACATTTTCAATTTCTTTTCATATACCCTTTGTTTTTCAAATTTTAGCCTTCACTGAAAATGAGATTCATCCTCATATTTCCAAGTGAAAATAAAGGTTTATTTGATATATGCACCATTCACAAGCCCAAGCTAGCCACCATAAACCATGCTGTAGCTAATGGTAGTTGCATAACAGTGAAGTTCTCTGTAGCCAAGTTAATTAACTGCAACTTTCCTATAGGTGGTTTAGTTGATTTTGCATTGCGGTAGGACCAAGATTAAATTCCCAAAAATATAACTTACATATGTCAATTACAGAGATTGGTGTTTAAGATGAATTCCCAATCTTCACACATCTCTCTGACAAGCACCTCCTTGATCTCTTTAAATGACAGGTGAGTATAAAATCTTCACAATGCAAAACACACACACACACAATTTTAGCATTAGTGGAGTGGTCTGAAGAAGTAGTCTGTTTAGTACTGTTAGACATAATGCTTTTCTCTGATTTGTAGATTCACCAGCATGCTAATGTATAAAGAGCCAGAGCTGACTGACTACCGAGACAACATGCAGCAAGTGCAGACAGCTTCAGTGGAGAACCAGTGGCTGGCTCAGCAGATGGCCAACCGTCCTTCAGTACTGGTTGCCCTGCAGAACAGACCAGTAAGTACTTTTGTAATAAAATAAGTAATAGAAATAAATAAATTACCATATTGTCTTTTTCAAACTCAAGGTCACTTTGCAACAGCAATTCACACAGGAACACAGATTAACAGTAGACCAGTAAACACATCTTGCACAAAATGCAACACAGAGATGTAAAACAAAAGAATGGAGAGATATTGTAAAGACTTTGTGAAAGCAAGTGCCACCAAAAAGAGGACAAATAAAGAAAGAATGTTTTTCTTTTTATGGACCGAGTGTATAACCATCCACAAGCCATTCTGTGAGTGTAAGCCATTGTAGGTGTTTTTTGTTTAAAAAAAATCTTTAAAATGTATTAAAGCTGTGATTGGAGTTATCCATTTTTACAATCCCAAACTTCCCCAGACCTAAAGGGACACTTATCAAAGACTCAGATTGGACTTTTGCCTTGGTAAAAACTCTGGTAGTTTTTGTTGCTCAGTCTGTAGAATAACCACCTGAGCAGTCACAATACATTGTTTTTGTGTGACATATAGGGTAATTTTCAGGTCATTTTCAAAACACTGATAGAACATCACAGATGTGCAGGTGATATCCTGGGGCGCTGCCAGGCATTAATAAGGCCGGAGTAGGCACAGGACCTCTAGGAGGAGAAGGGGAATGAGGATTAAAATGACTCATTTGTCTCAAGCACTTTGCATGGTCAAGCTAGAGACAAAAAATGGGCACGTCGGCATCATTACACTACACTTTCCCTTGATTAAGCTCTGACTCAGCCTCATAACTTAAATGATCTTGTTAGGGTAACATACTTTTAATAATGAATCCATTTTAGCTACACTATGGTAGAACAGCCATGATTGCATAAATCAGGGGTTCTCAACCTTTTCCATGTTACGGCCCCCTGTTTACAATTAGAAAGTGTCAAGGCCTCCCAAGAAAACAAAACTCAACTTTTTTTTTTTTTTGCAACAGCCTCTTAGGGCCACTCAAAAAAAAAAACAGTTGACTTGAGACAAAAGACATACCGTCTGGCATTTTGAGAAAACAAGTTATGATATTTCAAGAATCAACTGTTTTTATTTTTTGAGTGTCCCTATAACACACTAAACTTTTACCGTACCACAAAAAAGCATGTCTTCTATTGTCCCAAAAAGCTACTGTCCCAAATGTACCTCACAAAAGCGAGCAGTAAAGATGTGTTGCTAACATAAGTCGACACATCATAATGTGGACTTTCTTTCATTCTGCCCAAAAGCTGGCTCTGTATGTCATCCCCCATATCAACAGTTCGTCTAATTATGTCATCATTGGAGAGCTGAACCTTCAGCTGATATTATCCTGACCTTAAATTTTTGTTGACCAACATTCAACCAAAAATGAACGTGAAGTGCATGACTTCACTGTCGCTGCTTGATTCAGTTGTTTGGATCTCTTCTATAATAAGAAGCGTTTCTTTAGCGGTGTATGGTCAGCAGTGTTGCGAATAACGGCGTTAAAAATAACGGCGTTAGGTAACGACGTCATTTTGGCAGTAACGGGATAAAATAATTAATTACGTTTCCTGTCGTTACAACGGCGTTGACGTTACTGGTCATTAAAAGCGGTGTGTTACTATATATTGATATACTAACAGTAATACGAGCGGACCTCTGCCCAGGCTAGTGAGGAGTATCAGGTGTTACACCGAGATCTGTGACTTGATAGAAGAAGTCACAGATCTCGATAGGTCACAGTTCTCAGTGTAACACCTGTTTAACTTAAATCAGTAAGCGATTGGCTAAAGCAGAATTATAGTAGCCAATCAGAGCCAGTGTTTTTACACGTGTGCCGAAGCACACCAGTGACACGACACAAACGGAGTAGAGGCAGAAATGGCGAATCCGGAGCAAGCCGGAGAAAAGTTAGCATTTTCAAGGTGGCGATATAAACATTTCAAATTCATTGAGGTTAAAGGCAAAAACGTGCATGTAATGTGTACATTATGTCCTCGGGTGAAGACTTTGTCGACATCCACTGTAAGCAACTCTAATTTAATAAAGCATCTCACAGTGACCCACGCAGCTACAAAGTTAGTGGCTAGAAACACCGACACCACAGATGATAGTAAGCCGTCCACTAGCAAAGGACTCGGAGCAAAGTCTACCAAGCAGCAAAGGCTTTATTTTTGAAGAATAAGACTATAGAGGTTTTGTTGTTAAGTTTACTTCTGTTGTGAAAAAACCAGTTGAGAGAATTTAATTTAATTTGATAGATATAAATGCACTTTATATAGTGTAACTGTTTACTTTTGCTTTTTTTTTTCTCCAAAGATTTGGTATTTTAAAGGATTTTATCCTGCACTGGTCTGTTGATGTGCAATAAATATCAAAAGTTATGTACACGCACCTTTCTGATCTCATTTCAACTGACTGTGAAAACTGCTTTTTCAAAAAATCCTTATTCTTTGACATATAACTTTTTTTTTACTGTAATGCAAATAGTTACTTTCCCTGGTAACGAGTTACTTTTATTATAGAGTAATTCAGTTACTAACTAAGTTACTTTTTTGAACAAGTAGTGAGTAACTATAACTAATTACTTTTTAAAAGTAACGTTCCCAACACTGATGGTCAGTAACTTGAACTCGTCGCCTTACAGCACGCTTAACAGCTCAGTGCAGGCACGCGCTGAGACACAAGCCACGCGCTGCACAGGGGGCAGGTCTACAGTAATGGGGAGGAGTGGAAGAACAGCGCACACATTAGTTTAGACACTAATCTTTTTTTTTTTTTTTTTTTTTTTTTTTTTTTTTAGTTCACGGATTATCCAAGTATATACGGCCATTTTCTCGTGTACTTTTATTATTTAAAATTCACTACAGACTACTGTCTTCCTCTGAGGATGAGCCTGCAGAACCCCAGAGGATGCTTTGCTGCCCCCTGATTGAGAAACCATGGCCTAAATGTTGTTCTTCCAGCATACAATAACTGCTTCATCGAATATCTGTTTCACGTATCAGCCTAAGCATCAGCTGCTATGCCTAAAAAAGCATTTATCATGCGAGACCTATATTTTGCCACTATTGTGCATCTTTAGCTAAAAAATAAATCTCAGTGGATCAGTTGCTCTTTTTTACACATTCCAAGACTAATATTTTAATGTTTTTCTATGCCTAGAAATTCTTTCTAATTTTCGAGCTTATTGCATCAGCATTTACCAATTAGAGCTGGGCAATATGGCCTAAAAAAAATCTGATTTTTTTCACAAAAAAGTGATTTTTGATTTTAATTCGTTTCCCCCCTACTCAATAACAAACTACAGGTGACAAAAATGATTCAAAACAAGTTTTACCTTTATTTTGTTTTCACTTAAATTTCCCCATTGGGGCTAAAGTGCAAACAAAAACACATAGATGAGATGGCAGGCCATTTCATTGTAAAGAGTGAGAACATACAGTAACTTTTAGAATGCTTTCTCCAACATAGCTTAGTTTCAGACACAGTGTACCCTCAAATAAAAAAAAATAAAAATAAATGCACCCTCAACAAAAATATATAAATAAATAATAAATAAAATTGTGCCCTTTTTTGATAAAACTGACATAATAGGGAAAAAAACACTTGTTTAACCTGTCAGCAACTTTTTCCTATTGGGCTTGACATAGTGTAAAACAAAGCTTGGTCTTAATTTTCCCTGAATGTTACAAATAATCATAAACTGTAGTGCATACAGAGCCTGCTGTTTTTCAGTGTTTTTTTTAATGTTCTACTGACTTTTTGACTCTATGTATTGGAATTATTATATTTATATATTATACTTTGGATGACTTGCTAGTAGGCTTGGGTGATAAACCGAAAATTTACCAATACCGAAATTTATGACAATAACCGACGTCATTTTGCCCATGTTGGTATTTTCGGTGTCTAAAAAATAAATATAAAAGTTGTTTTGTCTCTTTTGTCGGCTACGTTCATGTTCCTTTAAGACGCTGCTCTCCGCGCTGTCTGTACCAGTGAGGGCCCATGGAGAATGGTCTGACTGCAGAGCCGCAGAGCCACGGATTTACGCCAGCAGTTTTGCGCCAGTGGCAGCGCATACGTGGTAAACACATGTAAACTGTGAACGTTAAAGGAGGTTTGCGGCGGTTGTGTGTGTTGCAGTGCATATTTCCATACAAGAAGGAAGATCGTTGCCGATATATGAGCAATGTGACACATGCTGCAACAAATATCATTGCCCGTTTTGCTCCGTAGAGTATTATAAGCCAACATCAGCCAGTAAACGTAGGAGTCATCTCAAACTACATTTTAACTGAGCAATCCAACATGAAGTTAAGTCAGTTAACACAACAATAACAGTCTTTTGACACAACAGTACAACATAGGTTGTACAATAAGTCGCACAATATATAACATATAATAGTTATCTACAATGCCGAACATGTCACAGCTGTATACAATTATATAAATATCAGACTAATAATATAAATATCAGACTTTGTAAACTGCACGTATGATTAAGCCTCAAATTACAACTTTTAAAACAGTATTCTCAACATATAATCATTCATTCATTCATTCATTCATTATCACACCCGCTTATTCCTTATCAGGGTCACGGTTAGTCCCCTACCCCCTCACTGGGCACAGGGCAGGGCAGCACACTATTCAACTAAGCCCAGGACAGGGTGCCAGTCCATCGCTGGGTGAACACAAACGCACACACATATGGACAATATAGAGTACCCAATCCACCTGACCTCCATGTTTTTGGACTGTGGGAGGAAACCGGAGACCCCGGAGGAAACCCACGCAGACACGGGGAGAACATGGAAACTCCGCTCAGATGGGGAATCGAACCCAAGACCCCAGCGCTGAGAGGCGAACGTGCTAACCACTAAGCCACCGTGCCGCCCACATATAATCATATTTATATAATTATATACATCGTTAGATATTGTACAATTTATGTTGTACTGTTGTGTCAAAAGCCGGTTACTGTCATTACTAAGCCTTTCAGAGACCTACAATTATTTTTATGGCCGCAGACTTTATAGAATTAATTTTCTCATGTTTCAGGATGCACTATTCACCGATGTGGAAAAATGCGGGAAAAATGTCCTATGTGCAAAGTTCGTATGAACAGATGCAACATCAGAAAGCATACTGACTGTAAACATAAAAACCAGGAGCTTTTTGATGTAAATTCTAAATACCACATCAGGAGTGAGTGTATTGATGAGGTTAGTGGTGTCTTTTCTGTCATTTCTTGAATTCT
>BRDA01060066.1:0-20143 GCA_036984385.1 Crenuchus spilurus
TCCTGATACATTTTGGGTGAAACCAACAGAGTTTATGATTGAAGTGAATGCCTTTTTTAATGGATCATCACTTTTCTCAAAATGAATATTAAAATGTCTAAAGTTCTCTCGCAGGAGGCTCTCCCTCCTGTTCTGTGCTAACTGTGCTGTCACTACTTCTGTAACCACACCCCTCCCCACTGCGCTCTTGCTGTACACACACAGACGCTGCCACACAATCACGTGCAGCAAGAAAAAAAAGGAATCGGCTCACTCTCAGGAGCTGACTCCCATCGTTCACTTCAAAGAGCCAGCTCTTAGAGTTGGATCGTTCGCGACCGACCCATCATTAAAGCAAACCAAATGGAATAGGGAGAAGGCAAGACTAGTTTGTGAATGAAACGCTTCTCGAGTACAACAAAATACCAGACGTTCGTGAAATTCCACCCGGACATGTTTTTTTTAAGTCTCAAAAATAGGACATGTCCAGGTAAAAGAGGACGTCTGGTCACCCTACTGCAGATGCCCTTATCTACAGTCAGAGCAATCATCAAAATGTTTAAAACATATGGAACGGTGACAAACAAACCTGGAAGAGGACACAAGTGTATCTTGTCACCAAACACAGTGAGAAGGATGGTAAGAGAAGTAAAAAGTTCTCCAAAGCTCACTGTAAGAGAATTGAATCAAATGGAAGCATCTTGGGGATATGAGGTCTCCCAAACAACCATCAGGCGCTATCTACATGCCAACAAGCTGTTTTGGAGGCATGCATGGAGAAATCCTTTTCTGAGTTATACTCATAAGTGTAAATGGGTGGAGTTTGCCAAGCGCTACTGGGATTTTAACTGGGACTGTGTGCTTTGGTCAGATGAGACCAAAATAGAGCTTTTTGGCAACAAACACTGTAAGTGAGTCTGGACTAACACGAAGGATGAGTACACAGAAAAACACCTCATGCCCATTGTTAAGTATGGGGGAGAATTGGATGATGCTGTGGGCCTGTTTCTACCCCAAAAGACCTTGGAACCTTGTAAGGATACATGGGATCATGAACTCTTTGAAATATCTGGACATTTTGAATCAGAATCTGGTGGCCTTTGCCCAAAAGCTGAAGATGGGTCATCACTGGATCTTTCAGCAAGATAATGACCCTAAACATGTGGCCAAATCTACTCAAAATGGTTCACAAGGCACAAAATCAAGCTCCTCTCATGGCCATCTCAGTCCCCAGACCTCAATCCAATAGAAAACCAGTGGGGTGAGCTGAAGAGGAGAGTGCATAGGAGAAGACCCAGGACTCTGGATGATTCTGGAAGATACCTCTTTCTGTATTCTCCCATCTTGTGAAGAGTTATAGGAGAAGATTAAGTCCTGTCTTGTTGGCAAAAGGAGGTTGTACAAAGTGCTAAAACCAGGGGTGCCAATAATTGTGGCACACATGATTTCATTCAAAAGATTTATTTTTTAATGTGTGATTTTGTGAAGGCACTTGGATTAAAGCTTAGATTTTTCTCTTTTTTTGCATTGTTGTCCTATATTATTTTTCTTTAAAAAGCATTTATTAGAAGCCAAAGAACACTTCTTAACCAGGGGTGCCAATAATTATGGAGGGCGCTGTATAAGTCGACTGTAAGAAAGTTTGAATACAACAATAAAAATGAAGAGAACATAATATAAGGAAAGATAGCCTGAAAAGGAGAGAGAGAAATATAGAGAGAGAAGGTGAAGAGAAAACAGTCAATAGCTAATATGCTATTTTAGACAGACTTTGGGCTGGATATTTTTGTTGGACCTGGCAACCCTGCGTCACAGTCAAGTTCAGTTTTTACGTGAAGAATGGAAAACTAGACAAAACTGTTGCTGTTTGCAAAGAATGCAAAGTTCAAGTACATTGGTACTACAACAAACCTCACCACTCATTTGGTGGGACGACATGGTGAAAGTGGCAATGAGGACGCTAGCACCGCTAGCCCAAAGACACGTCAGGACAAAAACACAGAAAAACAGGACTTCTTCCAGCCAAAACTCAACCACAAATCGGCTAGAGCCAAAGTAATAACGGCTTCAAAACAGCCCGGTTCATTGTCAAAGAGTTAAGACCATACTGTGTGGTGGAGAATGAGGGCTTTCGGGACTTTAATAAAATAGTGGAGCCCCGGTACCACATCCCAATGCGATAGTATTTTACTGATTCTGAATTCACATGTCAAATACAACTATACTTGTTCTCTAGTATTTCTTTTTTTGTAATTAAAGTTTTTACACACTTCTGTCAAAGAATATCCAACCGACACAAGGGAAGTCAACAGATACAAAAAAAAAATTGTATGCAAGTTCTGGGGCAGATGCACATTTGTCAATATATAATTGTAGTCAGAAGTGACAAGGAATTAAAACAAAATAATAACAACAGTGTATAATGATAAAATAAATTAGATCAATTACGATAAAACAAAACGAGGAGACTGGGCAGAAAAGGGGGTGTTGTCCGTTTGTATTACACTTGTAGTTTTATTTGCTGCCATAAGTTTTGCCAGGCTTTATTTCTTTTTTTGCCTTGTCCAAACAGTGCAGCTAGCATATTTTCATAAGAAGCAGTTTCTGTCGTTATATTCAACCATTCTTTTAACTCTGGCAGCTTTGTTGATTTCCAGTGTTTTAGAATTATTCTTGATGCAGTAGTTAATCCTGTGATTAAGATTTCAAATTCCACCTTACTTATGCCTCCTTCTGAATCTCTGTTGCCTAGCAGGCATAACTGTGGGCAGGCTGGTAGGGTCTTCCCCATCCAATTTCCCATCACTTTCAATACCCCCCTTCAGAACATCTGTAACAAAGCACATTCCCATATAGAGTGAAAAAAGGTGCCCTTCTTTTTCTGACATCTCCAACAGTAGTCATTGTTTATAAGACCCATTCTATATAGTCGGCATGATGTCCAATAATATCTATGTAATATTTTATATTGGACAAGTTTACCTCTGGCCTCCCTAATGTATCTTCCTGAACTTGATAAAATCTTTGACCAGGTTTCACTTTAAATTTTGCACCCCAAGTCTCTTTGCCAAATTGTTTTTAAACTTCTCATTATCACTTCTTGCTTTTGTTGCTATTGTGTAAAACTTAGATGCTTTATGATGTTCCTTAGGTAACTGTAAGTTATCCATTAAATACTGTGAGGTTATATTTTTATGTTTGCATATCATAACATCTCCACAGCTGTAAGTATTTCCAAAAAATCCCTTTACCTTCCAGATTTTACGTTTCTGTTATTGAGCATACATAATTTTTATCCAATTTATCATTACGGGGCCAAAACCAAATCTGTTTAATACTCCAAATAAAAAATCCCACTCTACTCTATCAAACGCTTTTTCTGCATCCAAGGAGACAGCAGCGACCAGGTCAGATGCAATAGTCTCCTCAGACTGTCTGTTGAGGAGTGGTTCTTGACAAAGCCTACCTGATCTGAATTAATTATAGAATGTATTATCTCCACCAACTGCGTGGCTAAAATCTTAGTCAGAATTTTGGAGTCTACATTTATTAAACTAATTGGTCTATCATTTGCAGGATTGGTTTGGGGCCTACCTTTTTTATGTATTACAGATATTAGCACTTCATTAAAAGTTGGAGGGAGTAATCCCCTATCTAGTGTCTCTGAAAACACTTCAGTTAGAACTGGCACAACAATATCTATAAAGGTTTTATAATATTCTAACGGTATCCCATCTGCTCCTTGTGACTTCCCTGTTTTCATTGATAACATGACCCTACGTACTTCATCTTGTGTTATTGGGGCATCTAGTGTTTCCATCTGTTCTAGTGTTATCTTTGGGAGGTTTATATTTTGGAGATATGTATTAATTTCACTAGTGGAGGCTTTAGAGGTAGAACTGTATAGGTCTGAATAAAATTGAAAGAATACTTAATTTATTTCTTTAGAGGAGTACACTAGACCTTTTGATGTCTCAATCGCTGAAATTATATGGGACATATTTTGTCTTTTTAATTGCTGCGAAAGGAGTTTCCCGGCTTTTTCCCCACTTTTGTAATAATTAGTTTTTAATTTAAATAATGCATATTCTGCTTTTCTATTATAAATTTCATTGAACTCAAATTTAAACTTACACAATTCCTGAAATATTTTATTTGAGTAATGTCTTGCAAGCTCTTTGTCTAATTTAGAAATTTCTGTCTCCAGCTGTTGTATTCTAATAGCTGTAACTATGTTAAGTTGCACTGGTGCATGGTCTGAAAGAGAAATCACACCCAGTCAGTCATAGAATTAGATATTAGAAAAGAATCAAGCCTAGAAAATGATTTATGGCAGTTTGAGAAAAATGTATATTCTCTTGTCTTTTGTTAATTTATGAATTACAACTCTATTTCTGGGAAGTGATGATCTTATAGTCTGGTTTTTGTCCAAGGGTAGCATCCATCACTTGATTAAAATCACCTGCCAGTATAATATTTCCACTAACTTCTCCCAGCATCTTATTTACATCATGAAAGAAGGTAGGTTCTATCTTGTTGGGTGTATACACATTGCACAATACTAGTTTTGCACCATTTATGATTACTTCAATACACAGAATTCTGCCCAAGTTGTCCTTTATCTTCTTAACCAAAGTCACATTAATGTTTTTGTTTATAAGAATCATTACACCATTTTGTCCGGATGTGAATGAGCTATGGAAAACCTGTCCAACCCAATCTCTTCTAAATTTTTCTGTCTCCTCACCTACCAAGTGTGTCTCCTGTAAAAATGCTATATCTATTTGCATTTGCTTTTTAATTTATATATACTGTCACAAATATTCTGCCCCATCCATCCATCCATTATCAACCGGTTTATCCAGGGCCAGGTCGCGGAGGTATCAGTCTGAGCAGGGAAACCCAAACCTCCCTCTCCCCAGATACCTCAGCCAGCTCCTCGGGTACAACACCGAGACGTTCCCAGGCCAGTCAAGAGACATAGTCTCTCCAACGTGTCCTGGGTCTTCCCCGGGGCCTCCTCCCAGGGGGACATGCCTGGAACACCTCCCTGGGGAGGCGTCCAGGGGGCATTCGAAACAGATGCCCGAGCCACCTCAGCTGGCTCCTCTCGATGTGGAGGAGTAGCGGTTCTACTCCGAGCTCCTCCCGAGTGACCGAGCTTCTCACCCTATCTCTAAGGGAGCGCCCAGCCACTCTGCGGAGGAAACTCATTTCAGCCGCTTGTATCCGCGATCTTGTTCTTTTGGTCATTACCCAGAGCTCATGACCATAGGTGAGAGTAGGAAGGTAGATTGGCCGGTAAATCGAGAGCTTTGCCTTTTGGCTCAGCTCCTTCTTCACCACAATGGACCGCTGCAGCGACCACATTATTGCAGAGGCTGCACCAATCCGTCTGTCAATCTCACGCTCCATTCTTCCCTCACTTGTGAACAAGATCCCGAAATACTTGAACTCCTCCACTTGAGGCAAGACTTTTCCACCCACCTGGAGAGGGCAAGCTACCCTTCTGCCCCGTTTTCTATTACACAGTGTATTTGACCTTGTTTCATTATCTCCATAAAGTGTCCGGACGGTAAACTAAAATAGTAAAAAAGAGTCAAACGAGTGGAACTTTTCCACTCAGCGACTAGTGAAGGAAGTGAACAACTAGTCATAAACAAAACAAAAAAAATCTGGTACGTGACACGCCCGGCTGGCTAAAGACCTTAGCCTAATTTTTGGCAGCTATAAGAGTCTCCCCGCTCGTGCCACTTGTTGTATTTGACCACTCTTACATCGCATCTTTGTCACATTCACTCACCAACCTGCTGTCATATGAAGTTCTCTGCCTCAGAGCTGACATGAAAACTCTTGGACTGACCTTTCCAGCTGAATTTCAGTGTTGCGGGGTATATGAGTGCATATCTCATGTCCTTTTCCCTCAACAGCTTTTTCGCTGTGTTGAAGAATTTTCCTTTCTCTGCCAGCTCCCTGGACGTGTCGGGAAAGAACAATAACTTGCAGCCTTCCCAGTCAAGTGGCCCGTTCTCTCGTGTGGCTCTGAGGACCTTCTCTCTCGCAGTGGATTGCAGAAACTGAATGAGAACCATGCGTGGGGGTTTGTCCTCGCTCGGTCGTGGCATGAGAGAGTGATGTCCCTTACCAAAAAAATGTTGAGTACATGTTATTAAGTATACTTAAGTATAATAAAAGTATTTCCCTAAGTGTACTTTAATTTAGCAAGTACACTACAAGTATACTTACTTGGGACTAAATTGACCCACTTTAAGTTCAAGTACATAAAAGTAAACTGGAAGGATACTCTTCTGCTCAAAAGTTTTTGTCTTTTGCACCCATTTCTTCTTTTAGCACTGTGAAGCTCTACTTAGAACCTTCTTAAGATGCAATAGAGCAAAATGCAAATTTGCAATTTTTTTAACTGGTCTTAAGATTTTGATTAGGAGTGTATGATGGTTTTATATTATATACTGATGTCCCGTTTAATTTTTTTATTTGATTGAATTACATTTTTTCTTACATTTGAAACATTTAGTTGATTTGACTGATTTCCCTAATTCTGATAAGCATCAGTATACATGTAGTTTACTTCTATAATAAATTAACACCTGTTTCTTTTAGGTTGTGTGGAATTTTCCCCCTTCATTTCCTTTACATTTTGTGACATTTACATGTAACAGCAGTACAGATGCTAGGTTTCTGGGTACCCTACACACAAATGGTTTGTGTGTCCCCATCAGTATACATCTGAATGGTGGCACATGCACACACAGTGGCTTCTCTCTCACCCAAGGTAACAGCGTTTTTGTGTATTTTGTCTCGTAAGTCGCAGTGTTGTTTGTTTCCGTCATGCATTCATGTCTCAAAATGCACATACAGCCAAGGATCCCTGATTAATATCAGCAGAAGCTAATTTTTAGACCTTAATTTCGAACTTCGAGAGAAGTTGCGGGTCTGAGGCTTGCTCAGGATGCCGGCTCCATCACCGACCCCCACTGCTGCCCCTCACCCACAATGGAAGTGCCACAAGCACTGTGAGAGGCAGCAGAAGAGAGGCAAGCATGGGGGTATCTGAGCGAGGCTAACGGCTAGCCCACACAAGCCATACATTCCCACCATGACACTGGCCAATGTACACTCTTTGGACAATAAACTGGACTATATCCATTTAGTCCAGTCAACTCAGAAGACCGTGAGAGACTGTTGTGTTTATGTGTTCACAGAAACCTGGCTCAACATCAGTGTCCCAGATCACGCCGTTCAGCTCGAGCAGCTAACATGCTTCCAGGCAGACCGAGTTCTCACTGCAGGAGGTAAAACTTGCGGGGGCGGGCTCTGTGTTTACATGGTTTGCTTGGTGTCGCAATGCTGTTATGGTCTGCAGGTACTGCTCTCCGGTAGTGAAACTGGGGTTATCAAGTGTCGCCCGTTCTACCTTCCGAAAGATTTCCCAGCTGTACTGCTGGGTGCCGCATACTTCCCTCTGAGCTCCACCAACATCAGGAGTGAGGCGCTAAACATACTCTATCAGCACATCAGTGAGCAGCAGACAGCCCACCGTAATGCTTTTCTCATCCTGGCTGGGGATTTTAATCACGCTGACCCATGGTCTGTGTTTTCTGGAATTTACAAACATATTGACTTCCCAACACGGGGCAACAACACTCTGGACCAGGTCTTCACCACACAGAGGGGTGCTTACAAAGCCCTGCCCCTCCCCCACCTTGGTGCCTCTGATCACCTCACCATTATCCCAGCTTACAGAGCACTGTTTAAAGTTACCAAACCAGTTCTAAAGCAGGTAAGGGTGTGGCCAGAGGGTTCATCTCTGTTTTAGCATCACAGACTGGAATGTGTTTAAAGTGGCTGCTACTCACAAAAACTCCACAGACATTCAGGAGTACACAGAAACTGTCTCCACTTACATCAACAAATGTATTGATGATGTAACTGTCCTTAAGACCATCACCATTCGGGCCAACCAGAAACCATGGCTGACAGGAGAGGTCCACAAGCTGCTGAATTTTAGAAATGCTGCATTCACAGCTGGAGACCAGGCAGGCCTGAAGACAGCTAGGGCCAACCTGTCCCGTGTTATCAGGAAGGCTAAGAGGCAGTACTCCAAGAGGATAGCTCAGTGGTTCAGTGACAGCAGGGACACTCGAAGTCTGTGGCAGGGAATTCAGTCCATCACAGACTACAAACCCCCTCCACAGACCTGTGACAGCACATCCTCTCTGCTGAACAACCTGAACGGGTTCTTTGGTCAGTTTGAGGCACTGAACAGCACACCTGCACAGAAATCCGCCCCCCCTCCGGAAACCTGATACTCAGTATGTCCCCGGACAAGGTGAGGAGGGAATTCAGCAGGATAAATGCTCGGAGAGCTGCTGGTCCTGACAACATTCCTGGTTGGGTGCTGAAGGACTGTGCTGGCGAACTCGCAGAGGTGTTTTCTGACATCTTCAACTCCTCAATGAGTCAAGCTGTGGTCCCGACTTGCCTCAAAGTCACCACCATTATATCCATCCCAAAAAGGCCATCATCCTCCTGTTTCAATGACTACTGGCCAATCGCACTCACCTCCATCCTCATGAAGTGCTTCAAGCGGCTAGTCATGCAACACATCAGGACCCCCCAACCCCCACCCTAGACTCCTACCAGTTTGCATATCAGTCAAATTACTCAACCGATGATGCTATCTGCACTGCTCTACACTCAGCCCTCACTCATCTGAACAAGAGTGACACCTACATCAGGATGCTCTTTATTAAATTCAGTTCAGCATTCAATACTATCATCCCTCAACAATTCATTCACAAATTGGACAGTCTGGGTCTGAATACATCACTGTGCAACTGGATGCTTGACTTCCTGACTGGAAGACCTCAGGCAGTACGTGTTGGCAGTAACACATCCAGCTTCATCACTATAAATACAGGGGCACCCCAAGGATGTGTATTGAGCCCCCTTCTGTTCACTCTCCTAACCCACGACTGCTCCCCATCACACTCCTCCAACCTCTTTATCAAGTTTGTGGATGATACAACTGTAGTTGGCCTTATCAGCAATAATGATGAGTCACACTACAGAGTGAGGTGAGCCGGCTGGCCTCATGGTGCAAACACAACAATCTCTCTCTGAACACAGAGAAGACTAAGGAGATTGTGGTGGACTTCAGGAGAACTCGTATACAGATGCTCCTCTATCCATCAATAGAGCTGCTGTGGAGAGGGTGAGCAGCACTAAGTTCTTGGGGGTGCATGTCATGGATGACCTCTCCTGGACCATCAACACAGCATCATTAGTCAAAAAGGCTCATCAATGGCTGTACTTTCTCCGCAAGCTAAGAAGAGCTGGAGCCCCCACCCCCATCATTACCACCTTCTACAGGAGGGCCATTGAGAACATTCTGACTACCTGTTTCACTGTGTGGTATGGGGCCTGCACAGCATCCTGCCGCAAGTCCCTCCAGCGTATCATTAGATCTGCTGAGAAGATCATTGGCGTCTCTCTCCCCTGCCTTCAGGACTTGTACAGCTCCCACCTCACTTGGAAAGCTGTCTGCTTGGCGGGTGATCCTAGCCACCCACTACACAGTTCTTTTAGCCTGCTACCATCAGGGAGGAGATTGCGTAGCCTTAAGGCTAGGACCAGCAGACTGACATACAGCTCCATTCCTCAGGCTGCCAGATGCTGAACTCTCTTCCTTCTCTGCCCCCCCTCCACCTTCTGACCCCCTCGTGCTCACTAACTAACTAACTTAACTGGACCTTTCAAGATCCGTCAATTGCCCTATTCACACTCCCACCATCCACTTCCACTATTTCCCACATTTGTACGTAACTTGGTCCTCTTAACACTAGAATTCCCAAACTGACATCTCTTCCCCCTGCGTTGGAATGCTGGATCCATTAACACTGCATTTCCCAGGTTTGCAGAAAAAAAACCTTTCTTGTGAGCCATTAGAGAGGTAATGTGATGTACATTAAATTCTGTAGGGCTAGGGTGTAGGGTCTAGGCAGCATGTCGTAGGGCGAGTTTTGTTTTGGAGCTCGGCTCCATTCGGCCTTGGCCGCTCGCTTGGCTTGTGTGTGTGTGTTTGTGTGAATATGCGCATGCAAGCCTGTAGCATGTTTCCTGCTCTATTATATATAAATATTTTTTTCCTTTGTGGAAAGAGGACTTACTCTCAGTAAAACTGAGGAAGAGTCTCCGTGAGACTGAATGTGTGACAACGCGCTTATTTGCATGACAAGCGAGGCAGAGCAGCAGACAAAGGCTGTTAATGGCTCCAGCATTCCAGCGCGGGTGAGAGAGATGACGAAAATTTTTGTCAGTTTGGGAATTCTACCAGCCATTCTCAGCTGCTCTGCTTTGCTTGTCATGCAAATAAGCGCGTTGTCATACACTCTGCCTCACAGAAAGTCTCAGCCAATTTTACTGAGTGTATGTCCTCTTTCCACAAAGGAAAAAAATATTTATATATAATAATAGAGCAGGAATCATGCTACAGGCTTGCACGCATGTATACACACACACACACACACACACGAGCCGAGTGAGCGACCAAGGCCAAATCGAGCCCAGTGGCCGAGGCCGAATACCAAAACAAAACTCTCCCTACAACATGCACCCTACACCCTACAGACTCTCATTTACATCACATTACCTCTCTAATGGCTCACAAGAAGGTTTTTTTTTCTGCAAACCTAGGAATGCTGGTGTTAATAGAACCAGTGCACTCAGTCACTTTATCAGATCCATCTATTTCATTGCTCTATTGTTCAGCCAATTGTTATTGTTAATATTTATTTTTTATGCTGCTATTGTCTAATTTTTTACTTCAAATGTCTTTCGCTGCTAATATTTTTTGTTTTTGCTTTCATTATTTATTTATTTTTTCCTGTTAATGTGTATTTCTTTTGCTGTAACTTGGGTGGGAGAGTAACATAATTTCAATCCTCTGTATGTCCTGTACTTATGCAGAATTGACAATAAAGCTACTATCTATCTATCTATCTATCTATCTATCTATCTATCTATCTATCTATCTATCTATCTATCTATCTATCTAGCCTACTCCAACAAGCATGTCTCCGCCGCACACCACTGTCCACCATGACATGAAAGTCCATCGCTTGCAGGACCCTTGTTCGGCAGGCATTTGTGTATGTGAAGAAACACATTTTGCTCAAGCTGTATTGTCGTTCCCTGAGGTGAGCAGGGCGATGCACAGCAAAGTTTTAGGTGGTGCCCCCCTCCCCAAATTAGACTCCATGCGCAGCGCATAGTCCACATATCATTTAAGTCATTTAAGTTGTGAACAGTTTTTGATTGACATCTTGAGTATTTGAAACCAAGGAGCCTGAAATAGTAAAACAAATCAGAAGAAGTTAAATATCCTGAACACTTTGACAGGCATCAGCACTGCATACTTCAAAACAGAAAATACTATTATTTCATCACTGGTATGCAAAAATAAATAACATGGTGATATTATTTAGGAAAACCAATTAGTAATGATGTATGCAATTTCTTTTACTGAGATTTACCATTGTTCATTAATGTGACATAATATTGCAGCTCTTAGAGCTCAACGTGTGTACTAATGCTACAGAATTCTCATGCACATAACTTCTTCTCTATATATGACAAACTGTTTTATACAAGACATAAATGCCTTGGCAAATAGTTACTTGTGAAAGTTATGTGTAGTGCTACAGAGGCTGATACCCCATTTGTGGAGTTCCAAGGCAGTGTGTCAGAAGAGAGCCTAAGAGCGCCCTCTCAAAAAACTCCAAAACCCAACATGCACAGCGCTCCTCTCCAACCAATCAAGAGCGGGTCCGAAGTTCACACTCTCCGAAATACTGATCAGCCGCAGCTGCTCTCACTAATTAAAGATGCTATTTAATGTGTGCTTACCCTCAGTCTGATGCGAAGTATTGCCACAAACTCTCTTGTGCCTTACCGAGCCTTATTTTCTCTTTAGTCTATCTTGATTTCTTGACCTTAGCCTCCTTAGTAACACGATTGTGTCTTAGCCTTTGATATCTCATTTTGACTCATATTTTGACCTTGACTTTGCCTTTACCTGCTTCTGCCTTAGCCCTTTGGATTTTGTCTGCCTTATTTATTTTGCCCTGTTGCTTTGTCAAGCCTACAAACTATTTTGGGATTCCTGTATTCCTTTTGCTGTTTATTCAAGTAAACCTTCATTCTATTTTATCCGTGTGTCTGCCAATCTGTCTGAGACTACATATTACACAGTGATATCATTGCTCACTGTGCTTAAAACAAGACATGATATTTATCTGTGATTTTATTGGTCTGGCATGTCTACAGGTTTTAAAACTGGGTATGGGTATAATGGATATTTCAATTTGTAATTACACACAGCTAATAAACTTAGGTATTAGTTTCCTCTTGGTAATCATACTGTTTTCTTTGTACAGTAGTTTGGTGTAAGAAACAAAACAGAGACCTGTGTCTCACACCAGACATAATCTGCAGTCTCTCATAAGAGGCAGAAGTTTGCATCTGTAAAAGATGGCTCTCTTTATACAGAATGATGTACAGTACATAATATAATGTCCCCCACACATCCCACTACAACCAAGAAAACACTATTTGAATTTTGGGCTAATACATAGCACAAGCACAGCACATTTATATATTCTTTACTTTGCTTTGGCATAAAATGCTATAAAGGCAGGGGCGGATTTAACCAACACGCAAACCACGCAATTGCTTGGGGCCCCGGAGATCAGGGGGCCCCCTGCTGGCCAAACGAGGTTGGCAAAAAAAGACTGTTTTGGTTCTCTGCTGATTTTTCTGTCCAAAAACAGTGTTATGTTATATTAAAAAGAGACATATTGAGCACTAGGACCCAGCACAAACAGCCACTCAGTCGGAAGCCTGTTTCTCTTTAGACCGCTCACAAGCTCAGGCCTCTGTTCTTGCTAATGTGTGATTGGCTGTCACTCCGTCAGCGTCTGGACTTTCAAACCATCCTTCCATCCATTATCACACCTGCTTAATCCTCATCAGATTCACGGTTTAGATTTGGCCTGTAGGCTGTGTTCACCTGCTCTCTCTCTCTCTCTCTCTCTCTCTCTCTCTCTTTCTCTGTCTGTGCGCATGTGCGTCTACCAGTCTGTGATAAGCCATCCATTTATGGGCCTCTAAGTGTAACTATTATCAAAATAATTCACAATTTCTGCTTATTGTTATTCAAAAATGAGGTACGTAAATATGTAAATATGTAAATGAGGTCTATTGACCATACAGTCCAAACATATGTGTAACATTGGTGTTAATGAATTGGAGTGAAGTTGATAAGTTGAATAGTATTGTAACAGAATTGGATTATAATTTTATATTACACGATTTTAACAGTTTATTAATATTTAATTATTAATATTTAATTAATGATTAATATTTTAATAATAATAATAATAATAATAATAATAATGTTTTTTTATAGTTATTATTAGTATATTTTTAATATTAACTAGTAATTCCTAATAAAATATTATGAATAATAATGTTTAAGTAATGTTTAAAATGTATGTATAATAATTAATATTTATTATTAATCAATAATAATAATTTAACTCATGTTTAAGGCTGTACCACACCATAACCATAAAAAAAGAATCTGTATGATCAGGGCCCCCAGACATGACATTGCTTGGCACCCCAGAACTTCTAATTCCGCCCCTGTATAAAGGTATACATATAATGTGCTATATATAGCAGACACACACACAAAACAAGTGGTTGGTAGAATGTAAAAAATGTAAATAAATGTAAATAAACTGAACTGGCCTGCCTGCTGTCAAGATCACATTTGGAGCATCATGAAAATCCAGCAAAGACCACCCAGGATGGTTGAGCAGTGAGAATGCTTCATCAGACAAAATGTGGAAAATATGAATTTCCCAAAACTCTAGCAATTGGTCTCCTCACTTCACAGATGTTTAAAGACTGTTTTTCAAAGAACAGGGGAAGATACACTATGGTAGACATGGCCATATCACAACTTTTTTTTGTTGTTGTTGCTGCCATATCAAATTCTAAAATAGTTAATAGTTTTTATAAAATGGCCAAATGCATCACTTTCAACATGTGTTCTACAACCTATTGTGAATAAAATATGGGTGTATGAGATTTGCAAATCATTGCATTTTGATTTGACATATTGATTATATTAGTTTTTAATAATCAGTGCAGTGAAAAAGTTTTCAAACCATAATAAATACAAAACAATCTTCTTCACAGAATGCTGTATTTGAATATTATTTCATAAAAGACAGTCACTGTATACATCATGACAGACATTGTCTATCCTATATTAGTAGTTTTGACAAAAAATTCTACTGTATACTGTTGCTGCAAGAAATGTGCTTGACATGTGGTGCAAGCACATTTTATTATTGCTTTAGCTTTTGGAAGAAATAACTTATTTCTAAATAATTAATTTCAAAATAAATAATTTCTAAATGTTCTCTGAAATAAGACTAAAGGTTTTCTCCTGTGTTACAACTGGTATATTTAGCTGTTTCAATCTGCATTACTATAGCAATGTGGCAACATTTTAACCTGGTTCATGAGTTTCAGAAACTGTTCTCTTATTTCTTTTGTTCGTACTCCATAAATAATTGGGTTGAAGCAGCCTGGAAAAAGTAAGTACATTGTACTCAGAAAAACACGAATGCTAGAAGAGAAATTATTTCGTATCCTGTAAGACATAAAGGCAATCAAAGCAAAATTTAAATTGACTGTCATGACAATTAAATGAGTAACACAAGTGTTTATAGCCTTTGAGTGGCTCTTTCCAGATTTTAAGACAGATGCAAGTATTACTAAATAAGATAAAATAAAGAAAACAGCATCTGCAGTTGGTATTAAAAAAGCAGTTAAGAGCCCTACCAAGTTGTTAACAGAAATATCTCCACAAGCTAGCTGAACCAAAGCCATGTGTTCACAAAAACAGTGATCAATCTCATATGTCATACAAAAAGAGCGTTTCCCAGCCAAAGAGACAATGGCAGTAATTAAGATTATATTTCTTATTACTGGCACAATAATGAACTTTAGAAAGTTGGGTATTTGCATATATTTGTGATAATAAAGAGGTCGGCATATGGCAAAGAATCGGTCGAGAGCCATCCACACTAGTATAGTAGACTGAAATGTGCCAACATAATGAAGGCAAAACATTTGTGTCAAACACCCAATAAGTGAAATCCCATTCCAGTTAAATAAAAGGTTGAGCAGCATGTTTGGTACATAGAATATTGGCAAAAGCAGATCAACCACAGCCATTAGCCCAATGAGTACACACATTGGAGAGTGTAGCGATTGCCGAGATATAATTAAATATATAAGGATGGTGTTTGATGTGGTACACAATATAAACAGAAGGAAATAGGGAATGAAGAGAAAAGGCCTCCATTCACCCAATTCATGAAAACCTTTGAATTTGAAAGTTGTATATGAAACATTCTGTAAAGTAACTTCTTGCATGTTGCTCAATGCTTTGGTTAATTTAATATTTCCATTAAGAATGTGTCATAAAAATATATACATATATATATGTGTCTGTGTGTGTGTGTGTGTGTGTGTGTGTGATATATATATATAATATATTACTAGGTGAATGGCAGTTTATTTTAAAGAATTTAGTTAATGTTATCCAAATGCCTATGCAAAATAAAATATAATTATCTTTATATGTTTGTGATTAAATTTAATAACTTAAAAAATTACTTAGTAGAATTACAAAGAATTGGAAAACTGATTCCACAGATTTCACCACCAACACCATGTGCGAACAAGCACATTCTACACTGTGCAAAGACTAAATCAGATATGTTCCTCTTAGAACACAGAAATCAAGAAATCCACAGAATCATCTATGCCCTCCTTGCCAGTTTAATAACTGATTGAAGTGTCTTTATCTATATATATAGCATGTTGTACTCTCATGATACCATGCCATGGGGTTTTGGACAATGACATAGAAAAACCCTTTTTATTTACACTGTACCTCTACCTCCCATCTACAATTCATTATCCTTACAGATGTGGTGATCATTTATACACAGCAAAAAATGTTGCTATTAAGGATGTTTTATGATTTGCTCTAACTGGAATTTTACAAATATTCTCTTTTGTAATGAAATATAATACGATATTATAATATAACTATATTATAATTATACTATATTATAATATAATGTATTACTATAATGAAACTATACATTTGCAGATGCATAATGCTTTGCAACAGAGTAGGGAAGGTGAGTGCAGGTTTATTGAGAAATTAACAATAAACAAACAAGGCAACATAGCAAAAGGAAGATCAACAGAAACCACCTAATCAGAACCAGGACAAACAAAGGCAATTTCAAGACAGCAAGGTTAAACAGAGGGCAATCTAGGCCTCAAGCTACACAAACTAAACAGGATAAAATGGGCTATGGATGCTAAACTGGTTAGGGAAGCTAAACAAGCTCATGTAGCTAACATCCTAAGGAATCTAAGCAAGCTAAAAAAGCTAAAGAAGCTAAACAGGCTAAACAAGATGATGAATCACACAGATACAAGACTGCTCACAAGGCAGAAGACAGAGGGCTATATTATAGCATGCAGAGCACGACAATAGCAAATAACGCACTCTTCTCCAGGCTTTGCTTAAGTAGTTCAGATAATCAGAGACTGAATTGGGAAAGCTAGGAAGGAAAGTCACATGAGTCCATAGGAACACAAAAGACTCTGGAAAGTGTAGTTCTGGGGCAGAGTGTGAGTAGATGAAAGAGGCAGGAGGAGTGGGGAGCATGACAGTACCCCTGATTAGCCTGTGGATTTAAGCAGTACTCAGACATTGTATATTTGCTTGGTACTGTTGTGCTCTGTAAGCAGTAAAATACCCTTACTTCTTATGTCTTTCTAAGGTTCAATATTCAATGTAATGTGATGTAAATGAGAGTCTGTAGGGTGTAGGGTTCATGTCGTAGGGAGAGTTTTGTTTTGGTATTCAGTCTTGGCCGCTCGGCTCGATTTGGCCTCTGCCACTCGCTCGGCTTAGCTTGTGTGTGTGTGTATATGCGCGTGCAAGCCTGTAGCATGATTCTTGCTCTATTATTATATATAAATATTTTTTTTCCTTCAATCCTTTGTGGAAAGAGGACTTACACTCAGTAAAACTCACTGAGAGTCTCTGTGAGACACAGTGTGTGAAGACGTGCTTATTTGCATAACAAGCAAAGCAGAGCAGCAGAGAATGGCTGGTTAATGGCTCCAGCATTCCAGTGCGGGGGGAAGAGACGACAAACTTTTTCATCAGTTTGGGAATTCTAGTGTAAACACTGCATTTCCCAGGTTTGCAGAAAAAAATCTCCTTCTTGTGAGCCATTCGAGAGGTAATGTGATATAAATGAGAGTCTGGAGGGCTAGTGTGTAGGGGCTAGGGAGCATGTCAAAGGGCAAGTTTTGTTTTGGTATTCGGCCTCGGCCACACGGCTCAATTAAACTTCGCCTGCTCGCTTGGCTTGGCTCGTGTGTGCGTGTGTGTTTGTATGAATACACACATGCAAGGCTGTAGCATGATTCCTGCTATATTATTTTATATAAATATTTTTTTCCGTTGTGGAAAGAGAACTTAGAACTGAGGGGAGTCACTGTCAGACTGAATGTGCGATGACGCGCTGATTTGCATGACAAGTGCAGCAGAGCAGCAGACAAAGGGTGTTAATGGCTCCAGCATTCCAGCGCGGGGGAGAGAGATGACGAAAATTTTCGTCAGGTTGGGAATTCTATTGTTAAGTGGCGCCCTTAGATGTCTAGCCTGTTGGCCTAAGTGGCACCCTTAGCTGTCAAGCCTGTTTGCATAAATGGCATCCCTAGCTGTCTAGCCTGTTGGCCTAAGTAGCATCCTTAGCTGTCTAGCCTGATGGCCTAAATGCAATCCCTAGCTGTCTAGCCTGTTGGCCTAAGTGGCATCCTTAGCAGTCTAGCCTCTTTCCATAAATAACATCTTTAGCTGTCTAGCCTTTTGGCCTAAGTGGCGGTCATAGCTATCTAGCCTTTTGGCCTAAGTGGTGCCATTAGCTGTCTAGCCTGTTTGCCTAAGTGGCATCAATAGCTCTCTAGCTCTTTCCATAAATAACATCCTTAGATGTCTAGCCTTTTGGCCTAAGTGGCGTCCTTAACTGTCTAGCCTGTTTGCCTAAGTGGCGCCCTTAGCTGTCTAGCCTGTTTGCCTAAGTGGCACCTTTAGGTGTCTAGCCTGTTTGCCTAAGTGGCATCCTTAGCTATCGAGCCTGTTGGCCTAAATGGCTTCATTGGCTGTCTAGCCTGTTTGCCTAAGTGGCACCCTTAGCTGTCTAGCCTGTTTGCCTAAGTGGTGCCCTTAGCCTTCAAGCCTGTTTGCCTAAGTGGCGCCTATTTGCCTATCGAGCCTGTTGGCCTAAATGGCTTCATTGGCTGTCTAGCCTGTTTGCCTAAGTGGCGTCCTTAGCTGTCTAGCCTGTTTGCCTAAGTGGTGCCCTTAGCTGTCTAGCCTGTTTGCCTTAGTGGTGTCCTTAACTGTCTAGCCTGTTTGCCTAAGTGGCGCCCTTAGCTGTCTAGCCTGCTTGCCTAAGTGGCACCTTTAGCTGTCTAGCCTGTTTGCCTAAGTGGCATCATTAGCTATCGAGCCTGTTGGCCTAAATGGCTTCATTGGCTGTCTAGCCTGTTTGCCTAAGTGGCGTCCTTAACTTTCTAGCCTGTTTGCATAAGTGGCGCCCTTAGCTGTCTAGCCTGTTTGCCTAAGTGGCGCCCTTAGCCTTCTAGCCTGTTTGCCTAAGTGGTGCCATTAGCTATCGAGCCTGTTGGCCTAAATGGCTTCATTGGCTGTCTAGCCTGTTTGCCTAAGTGGTGGCCTTAGTTGTCTAGCCTGTTTGCCTAAGTGGTGCCCTTCGCTGTCTAACCTGTTTGCCTAAGTGGTGTCCTTAACTGTCTAGCCTGTTTGCCTAAGTGGTGCCCTTAGCTGTCTAACCTGTTTGACTAAGTGGCATCCATAGCTGTCTAGCCTGTTTGCCTAAATGGCGTCCTTAGCTGTCTAGCCTATTTACCTAAGTGACACCCTTAGCTGTCTAACCTGTTTGCCTAAGTGGCATCCATAGCTGTCTAGCCTGTTTGCCTAAGTGGCGCCATTAGCAATCAAGCCTGTTGGCCTAAATGGCTTCATTGGCTGTCTAGCCTGTTTGCCCAAGTGGAACCCTTAGCTGTGTAGCCTGTTTGCCTAAGTGGTGCCCTTTGCTGTCTAGCCTATTTGCCTAAGTGGTGTCCTTAGCTGTTTAGCCTGTTGGCCTAAGCGGCACCCTTAGCTGTCTAACCTGATTGCGTAAGTGGCATCCTTAGCTGTCTAGCCTGTTTGCCTAAGTGGCGTCCTTAGCTGTCTAGCCTGTTTGATTAAGTGACACCCTTAGCTGTCTAACCTGTTTGCCTAAGTGTCATCCATAGCTGTCTAGCCTGTTTGCCTAAGTGGCGCCATTAGCTATCAAGCTTGTTGGCCTAAATGGCTTCATTGGCGGTCTAGCCTGTTTGCCTAAGTGGCGCCCTTAACTGTCTAGCCTGTTTGCCTAAGTGGCACCCTTAGCTGTCTAGCCTGTTTGCCTAAGTGACACCTTTAGCTGTCTAGCCTGTTTGCCTAAGTGGCATCCTTAGCTATCGAGCCTGTTGGCCTAAATGGCTTCATTGGCTGTCTAGCCTATTTGCCTATGTGGCGTCCTTAGCTGTCTAGCCTGTTTGCCTAAGTGGTGCCCTTAGCCTTCTAGCCTGTTTGCCTAAGTGGCACCCTTAGTTGTTTAGCTTGCTTGCCTAAGTGCAGAAAAAATAAAGCATATTTCGTTGTTGTAATTTAGAAGAAAATGTAATTTCAGTGGAGACTGTCACTGCTTGTACATACTCTGTATGTAATACTATAAATTCTATTTAATTTGATATGAATGGGATGGTAAAATCACTGCCGGCTGCTTCCCGTGCTTCACACGCTATTTCAAACCTGCTGTACTGTCTACGCAGGAAACTTCTAAGTAACATCTTATATATTATACATCTTATTATTCTTCTGCACCTGGTGTGTAAGTGTGTGTCTAATTTCAGTGGTACT
>BRDA01060067.1:0-18943 GCA_036984385.1 Crenuchus spilurus
ACCTCAATCTCTATAGGAAAATTGTATATCTTTTCCGTGTCAACGAGATTCTCAAAAATGAACTGATTCTGTGGAAGAACAAACACAGTTAAAGTCTTACTAGGATACACTGCACGACTGCAAATTACAGAGCTACCATTAGTGTCTGAAGAATGAACCGCATGTCCTGTAGACTGTACAGTGATGTAATATCCATGCAGTTAGCAGTATGTACATTTCCATGCGTACCTTCTCTGGTTTCTCAGTGAAGAGGAATCCCTGGTAGAACTTGGTCTCATTAAAGCTGCAGCTTATGAGGGCGATGGCACAGTTGTAAGCAGCACAATGATACTGTCTCCTCAACTCCAACAGAGCAGTCTCTCCAGCCATGTTCTCAGTGAAAGCTTCATAACAAGACCTGCAGCAGCACAAAAACAACATAAAGGCTAGTCATAAGATATTAATACATTTTTTAGCTTTTCCAACCAAAAAATACAAACTTAACAACTTTCTGAAAATGTCTGATTGTAATATCAAACTTTAAATGGTGAAAAAAATCAATAAACAACAATATTTGCCAAAATAATTGTATATTATTTACATTTTGTATAATCTAAGATCATCCATCTGCAGTTGTTATACTTCTTAAAATAAATAAATGACATATAAAGTAGAAATTCAGTCTTAAATAATGCAAATATTGCAACACTGGGGTTGGAGAAACCCCAAATACTTCCATTAATCATTTCTTATTTTCCATTTTTTTTTCATTTAGGTAAATCATGAGTCTGTTGCAGTGTAGTTCACCTTAGTTTCATTCATTTGCAATATTTTCATTACTGATTGATCAATGGCAATGAAATCTTCCACTCACTTGAGCAGATTCTTGGACAGCTCATTTCCTTCTGTTTTGCCTGATCCACAGAAAGCCTGGTTGATGGCCGAGTCTTTAGAGTAGACATCCTCTTTAGGAACACGGGAATAAAGCAACTCCAGCAGTTTACAACAGCCAATCTTCATGATAAGTTGGCTCTCAAAGGCAGACTCCACAGACTGGATAAAAACACAGTGAAAGACTGTGTTCAGAACAGGATTTATTTTAGAATAAGGCATAGAGGTAACATGGAAGATGAAGTTGATTATATTGCTTATGATTGCAGTTACTTACTTTAGTGAAGCGTGCCTGTAGAGTTGTCATGATGGCAGCCACGTTAGTGATGAAGAACTGAGACAGAGCTTTAACGCTGCAGTGAGTGGTCAGGGGGACCAGCACTCTGTCCAGCAGGCCCATGAGCATGGAATTCATTGGAACGTCTTTTGCCTGAAACATCTGATAGACGGTGCAGAGGAGAAGAATCTGTCCTTCACAACTGGACCTGTTGGAGAAGAGTCACAGATTTAAATGCTAGATTTGGGCATGGGTGAGTACACACACACACACACACACACACACACACACACACACACACACGAGTTTGTCTTACTGTCGCGCAACTCTCTGAAAGCAGGTCTGAAATTGATCCTCCATGATGTGCTTATTGTCACGACACAGGACCCCTGCTATCAGCTTCAGCAGGACAGGACTCTGAGACAGCTCCAAGGCATCTAAAAACTGAAAACAGTTAATATCTGATTAACTTATGTATTTAACTTAAGGAGACTGTGTAGTTTTAAGGCTAGGACCAACAGACTAAGGAACAGCTCCATCCATCAGGCTGTGCGGATGCTGAACTCTCTTCCTTCTCTGCCCCCCCCTCCGCCTTCTGCCCCCCTTGTGCTCTCTAACTAACTAACATAACTGGTCCTTTCAAGATTCATCAATTCCTCTGTTCACACTCCCACCAGTCCCCCCATTTGTACATAACTTAAACCTCTGAATACAACCAGTATGCACTCAGTTACTGTATCAGATCCATCCATTTTATTGCTCTATTGTTCAGCCTATTATTATTGTTAATATTTATTTTTTATGCTGCTATTGTCTATATTTTTTTATTCAAATGTGTTTCTGCTGCTAATATCTTTTTTTTTATTTCATTATTTCTTTTTGATATTAATGTTGTTTATTTTTTTCCTGTAACTTGGGTGGGTGAGTAACATAATTTCAATCCTCTGTATGTCCTGTACATATGCAGAACTGACAATAAAGCTACTATCTATTTGCACTCATTGGTGACACAGATGTACAAACACACACCCAGCTTGTGTAGTCTCTGTACAGAAGTACTGCCAATAGAATCGGACTCCCTGGAGGAGATAAAAAGGAACCTATTGCTACCATGCTTAATACCAGGTGTGGACTAAAGCCCTCCAGCACTGAGCTGTGGAGCTGAGGAACTGTGTTGTCTGGAATGATGGCGCTCCATCCAGTATTTTAGTGATAAGTAGTGAAGGTTTTGAACATCCTACATCCTGACCTCACTAACACTCACTACTTAAAGCAATTAAATCTTCAGAGCCATGCTCCAAAATGTAGTTAAGACAACTCCAACAAAAACATCTAGAAACAACTAGAAACAAACAAAACCAATGCTACATCTCTTCCTAAATAGTTTCAGGGATTGTTTTAAGGAAGTACAATGTATACAGACACCTGCACCCCTAACATTTCTTCTTATTCCCCTGAAGTCTGAGGGCTTTTCAGACCCTCTGATATGCCTTCACTTTTTTTACAAATTACAAACCTCAGCAACAACAGTGTCAAAACAGTAAGAGTGTCATAAATCTATATTTTGATTAAATCTGCTCTAAATTTAGACTTTGAAAAAAAATATTTTCAGATGTGCTGATATGTTGTGAAAAAACAGTAAACATTTCTAGCCAAGACTTTTGAGCTCAGAACTGAATAAACAGAGGTATTACGGACACACTCTTGATTGGAAAATTGTATGTGGGTTTATTTTAGATATCAAAGCAGGCACACAACTGATGTCTCAAACACATTAAGTCATGAACTCTTGACAAGCCACAGCTGTTAACTGAAAGCCATTCCAGGTGACTACCTCATAAAGCTGACTGAGAAAATGCCAAGAAAGCTGTCATCTAAGCAAGAGGTGCCTACTGTGAAAAATTTAAAATATAAACATATTCTGGTTTGTTTAACACTGTTTTGTTTACTGAACAATTACATACGGGGGTTAGACAATGAAAGTGAAACAGCTGTCATGTTAGTGTGGGAGGTTTCATGGCTAAATTGGACCAGTCTGGTGGCCAATCTTCATTAATGTCACATTGCACCAGTAAGAGCAGAGTGTGAAGGTTCAGTTAGCAGGTAAGAGCACAGTTATATAGTATATTACAATGCTCACAACATTATGGTGACATACCAGAGTTCAAAAGAGGACAAATTGTTGGTGCACGTCTTACTGGCACATCTGTGACCAAGACAGCAAGTCTTTGTGTCTAAATATTATTGAGCCACTTTGGGGTGTTTTGGAGGAGCGAGTCAGGAAACGGTTTCCTCCACCAGCATCACATAGTGACCTGACCACTATCCTGAAAGAAGAATGGCTTAAAATCCCTCTGACCACTGTGCAGGACTTGTATATGTCATTCCCAAGATGAATTGATGCTGTATTGGCCACAAAAGGAGGCCCTACACCTACTAATCAATTATTGTGATCTAAAACCAGTTTTAGTTTCATTGTCTAACCCCTGTATCTGTTTATTCATAGTTTGAATGACTTTAGTATTAATCTACAATACAGAACATTTTTAAATAATTAAAAACACTGAATGTCCAGAAGATGTGTCCAAACATTTGACTGGCACTGTATTGGATGTTTTATCTCTTAATTTGTTATTTTGCAGTTGTTTTGAGGACAGAATAATTGTTACAGATGCTATACTACTGATATGTGGGACACACACACACATACCAAATTTAGGGGCTGTATGTATTTACATGCATTACATGCTGATACTGCTGATACTCTTCACTTAGACTGGTCATTGGATTCATGTCCAGTTTATACCTGATGCTTATAAACTGCTAATTCTGAATTGCAAAGAGATTTTTTTACAAGGTGTAATAATGGTGGAACAATAAATTCAAATGTCTTGTCACACAAAAAGGAAGTCAATTATGCACTGCTAATGATAGAGCTCAAACTTCCCAGGTCTTTTGTACAGTACACACTGTAAAATGTAATGTGTGTAGCTTTTTACCTTTCGAATGCAATCCATATAATTATTGCACTGCAGTGATCCACGAGGGAACTCATCTGATTGCATGGGGAAATGAGTGGCCACTAGAGACACCAGAGCCTTCTGAAGCTCCTCCAGAGGACCGCTGGGTAATTTAGTGAAGAAGGGCAGGATAATCAATGCCTGGCTCTGTGCGACAAAAAAATAAATAAATGCAATTATCTTCTCTTTTGATATTTAAAATAGACAACAAATGTGAATTTTCAATATTACACTAGAATCTGAATATATTCAATACATTTTACTTCTTGGCAACACATATAAACATAGACGTGAATCGAGTTTTAGTTCAGCCAAATTTATATATATATATATATATATATATATATATATATATATATATATATATATATTTTTTTTTTTTTTTTTTTTTTAATCAATCAGCTCTTTGAAACTTGTGGATCTCAGGTTATCTGTGCTGTAAGTGTTCTTTTCATGTATGTATTGTTATTTTATGTTTTTTGCCTTTTATGAGATTATAAAATAAGGAATTTCAGTTAAATGTGCTCATGAAATACTTACAAACTTAAAAACCTGTTCAGTACCTTTAGATTTAATGGCAGAGCAGTGTCAGTGATGAGAGAGGTGAATGTGGAAAAGACGGCAGTGAATGCTGAGTGGCCAGTGTCCGAGCATACTGAAGAGTCAATCTGTGGATAACAATGAAAATGAATACGTGAGTGAAGATTCTGCATTAAAAAGTCAAACACATGATTAAAATGTTGTGGATCTGTCCACAGCGCATGTGAAGTATCCAGCAGGTGAAGATGAGCTGATGAATTCTGTTACCTGCAGAATTTTGGAGAGTAATGTGAGGGTTGAGGTTTTGCTTTCCGGTGAAGATGTGAGGCTGCTCCACCATGGTTTCAAAAAGTCCCACCCCTTCAACAGTTGCTCAGCCAATCGAGAGCCAAGAGACTTCCTGACTGAACGCTCACGGAAACTGTGATCAAGCATGCCGTTGAGCAGGACACTAACCTGAGAAAGGATTTATAAACACACACGTTTTTTAACAAACAGGCACACAATAATGGCTTTAATTTAAGAAAACATCATGTGGTGTGTGTGTGATCACTTAAACAATCCGTCTTACACTCAGTGCATTTCACATATACACTCACAGGTCACTTCGTTAGGTAAAATTACCTTGTAGCTACACTTTAAATGTTATCAGCTCCACTGACCATACAGGTGCACTTTGTAGTTCTACAGTTACAGACTGTACTAACCCACTGTCACCCTGTTCTTCAATGGTCACCACAGAACAGGTCTTATTTGATTGGTCCATTACCAGATCTGAGGTGAAACTAACGTGGTGGTGGTGTGTTAGTGTATGTTGTGCTGGTACAAGCCGGATCAGACACAGCAGAGCTGCTGGAGATGTTAAACACTACAGTATGTCCATTCACACAGCTACCTTGTTGGTCCACCTTGTAGATGTAAAGTGTAAGATAGAAGCTCATCTCTTGCAGGACAGTTTTTGCTGGCCATCAAGCCCTTCACTGGGGGTCATAGGACACTGTTAGATAGTTTTGGTTGGTGCACTTCTTGCACTCCAGCAGTGAAACTGACCTGTTTAAAACATCAGCAGCTCTGCTGTGTCTAATCCACTCATACCAACGTAGCACAGACTAACACGCCACCACCACCTCAGTAGTGTCACTGCAGTTCTGATAATGGTCCGCCCTAATAATATATGCTCTGAGGCAGTCTTGGTCATAGAACAGGATTTATCCTAACAAAATATGCAGAGAAAAAGAAAAATACAAAATGCATCTACTGTATACAAATAAAATTAACAACGAATGTAGATACAAGGTATGTGTACATGAAGAAGTGGTCAGTGAGTGTAGATTATAGTGTAAACACCAGATCAGTCTAGAAATGACATCAAAATAAACCTAACAGGGGGCCAGCAAAACAGCTTTTCACTGCACATCAGGGATTTTGTCAATATGTTAACAGGGCAACCGGCAATCCACTGTGGGTCAGAAGTGCCAGATCAGATTCTTTAACTCAACTCTTAATGCACTGCTTCACCTTCGAAAGAGGAAATCTCACCATATTGGGGCTCTGTGTGGCTGCAGTGAGCAGCAGAGGCACAGAGCTGTCCAGGCTGTGTAGCAGCTGTGCGTTTACAGTGCTCTGGAACAGACTGTAGAAGTACTCTCCATGAGAGAAGCTGAGGAAGTGAGGATTCAGGCTGCCAGACAGAGGCACTGACAGCGTGATTGAATTCAGCAACAGGCCCACCAACTGCTCGGTCTGTGTGAAAGGAAAAAAGAAGGATGAACAAGCCCTAAATGTAACTTAGAGCAAAGCATCATGGTACAAGGAATATGGTGGATATGTGCTAGTAATTAATCATGTTTATTTAAGTGGTGTATGGACTAATACCTATTATAATGCTCATTACAGCTTAGAGAGGTTAATTATGGAGTATTGTATCATATTCTACTGTGTAATAGAGTTTATTGAGGTCATTTACAGACCAATATCTCTTAATCTAGTGACCAATCGTACTTATTTAGATTATTTATGGACTACTACCTCCTAGTGTGTAATCAAGCTTATTGGCGTTGGTTATGAACCATCTCTTATTCTATATATTTCATTCATATGGAGACAAATCTACTGCTGACATTGTCTTATGGTTGTTACCTGGTCACCAAGTGAGAAAGCCAGCTGAACCAGACCATTCGCCAGCTTCCTGCTACTAACATCCATGGAGGGGAGGGACTTCCTTTCCTCTCCTGGTGCGATGCCTTTGTACACTGCTGTGAGGAGTTTGGAGCCTATAGAGCTGCTGTGAGCTACATCCTGAACAAAAACAAAATGTTAAATGTATAACATAAAAAAAAGACATTAATCAGAATTCAGTTGACCAGAGACCGACCTGACTGTGTAAAATGGAGCTGAGAAGTCCGCACTGGTGAAGCTGTTTGCAGGCTGACAGTAACAGCTCCAGCTTGGCATGACTTTCCTGAGAGTCTGGGTCATACAGATCCACAACAAAAAACTCCTCCACACTGTTCAGGTGAAAGGCACATAAAAAACATATAAAATGACTGATAGAAACAAACATAGTGGGCTCTAGAAATGTGTCAGAGGTTTGCCTTGCTAAAATACACACCACCGGTCAAATGTTTGGGGTCCCCCATTTTCCATGACAACAAACTCCTCTAACATTTTCTAGTGAAGAAGGGAGGTAGGACAGTGTCACCACTTAGTTCAGTGTTGATGTCTGAAATCAGTTGAGAATGAGTTTATAGGCTTTAGTACAGTTGTTTACTTTCCACCAGTTTTACACATATTTCGGGGGTAAATCATGGAGTCATGTAGGAATATGGCTGATATGTGCTTTGAGCTAGCATTAGTGCTTTAGCACTTATTTCATGCTAATGTTGTACAAGATTTCCTTTATCTTTGTCAAATACATATTCTAGTTGATAAATGCTTGTACTAACCTCCTGCGCTATAGAGTTTTTGATGTTTATAGACTAATATCTCCTGTTCTAGTGTAGTTTTATTTATTTATTTTTACCCAATTTTCTCCCTTTCCCAATGTGGCAGTCACCAATTAACCCAACTCATTAGTGGCTCTTCCTATCACTTTGCACTGTCCCTGACTATAGGAAGGTGAAGACATGCACACGCCTCCTCCATTGTGTGTGATACATTCACCGCCTCTTTATGAACTACCGCTGATACACTGTCTCTGGGGAACCAACGCGCTTGGAGGAAAGTCTCTAGTTTCATATGGAACAATCAGTAGACGCCTGGGCCAGCGGACATTGCAATGTGTGAGTGATAGAGTGAGTGAGAGCGCCATCTACCTGCCCAGAGAGAGCACTGCCAATTCTGCTCTGTGTGGGTCACGGCTGTTGATGGCAAACAGTATGACCAGGATTCAAACTCGTGATCCTCTGGTCATAGTGTCAGTGTCTTAGCCTGCTGAGCCACTTGGAGCCCTTTCTAATGTAGCTTTTGAGGTTGTTTATACACTAATATCTCCTGTTCTAGTGCATCCACATAACTCCTACATCCCATGATGTGTTACACACAAAACATGCTAAACGTCTGGTGGAGAAACAGCTGTACTAAAGCCTACAAACTCACTGTCAGCAACTTGTGTTAGACAACAAAACTAAACTAAAAAAGGGCGGTGTCGCCACATCTCACTCTTCTACCACAGATGATGTATACAGTATCTGGAGGACCTGGAGCAGAATTTGTGAATTTGTGACCATTTATTTCAAAGAATTTGTGGCAGTTTTTTATCTCAAGTTTCTTGTCTTGAAAGAGATTGTTCTGAAATAAATGAATTTGTATTAATAGTAAATGTTGAACAAACACAAACTTTTGAGAGGCAGTGTACTTTATGAAACGTTAATAATTACTGTATAAAATATATATTATTACTATTATTATAACTATTATTACTATTATTATTATTATTACTACTATTATTATTATTATTATTATTATTATTCCAAACAAACCATTGAGCAGTTATTTTCTTCCTAATGCTGTTCTCCAGATCTGCCCTGTAAGGTGTTGGTGTCAG
Source organism: Crenuchus spilurus (assembly GCA_036984385.1). Taxonomy (NCBI): domain Eukaryota; kingdom Metazoa; phylum Chordata; class Actinopteri; order Characiformes; family Crenuchidae; genus Crenuchus; species Crenuchus spilurus. Next base: position 8,753 of record BRDA01060067.1, read on the forward strand.
GGCCTTTAGAAGTGGAACGCACACTTCAGGCAGTCGAGTCATCACCTCTAGATCAGCCATGTTGAAACCAACAGAAGAAGGTTCGCTTACAGTCATGGAGACCAGTGTGAAGAAGGAAGCATTGAAAATGTCCCGTTCCAGCAACTGTAATGAAAACCAGATTCTGAATCAGGCCGAGTTAGATGGCACTGCATGATCAAATTTTGAAGCATTTAAAGCAGTTAAATAAGGTTTATTGAGCAGAGCACAGGAGGAGTATACCTTCCAAAGGTCCTGCTGGCATTTCAGAAGCACCATGGTGGAAAACTCCAGTAGGCGCACAATAATGGTGCACTTGCTGTAGTTGTAGAGTTCTCTCTCGCGAGGGCTGAAGTGAGGTGACACTGACTCAGTGACTCGAAAACAGGCCGAGGCTGCCTCAAGGTCCTGCATGGCCAGTTCCATCAGGAAGAAATGGATTGCAGCCAGAAAACTGGACTTTTCACCAGAGGCTGGTAAGTAGAGGCAGGGACATGCCTTTACAGATGCAGTTAAGAAGTCACTGTTTGCTGGACAGGTCATTTTTTGTACAGGCTTCCTACAGAAGTCACAGGTCCTACAATATCATTACTCTCCTAAAAAACATTTACTCTAACCTGGTTACATCACATGCTTTTTTACACTGCATGAACAAAAAAAAACTTGTCTGTGATTTGTCAGAGAGCAGGAACTCATGGTTTACATGGTTATGTGGGTGAGACTTACCCAGAATTCTTTGTGGCTGAATGAGGCGCAGACCAGTAAAAGTGTTGTAGCAGTCCAGAACAGCCAGCAGAAGATCCATCCACTGTAGCGTTGCCCGGACACTGAATGGGGCTTCCACGTCTCTCAGAGTGGGCTGGGACAGCAAACCTCCTCCCTCCAAACGTGTGATTAGAAATCTTTGACCTTCTTTTTTAAAATGCTCATCCAGCCACTGTGCAGGAGAAGGTTTACCTGACAGTGAAGGAAAAGAGCTGAAACTTCTCAAACATGCTTACATTTTATAATCTCTCACTGCAAAACTAAAGCAACAAAACGTTTCACACACAAAAGCTTTTGAATGCTAGTGTACATGCTAATAGGCTCCAAGACTGGGTTTATGAAGCATTAGTCCAGCAAAAAAAAAAAATACACGTTAAGATATCATTTAATACCTGGCAAAAGTGGAACAAACTCGTAGAAGAGCTCTATACACTTGTGTCGACACTCAGTTTGTGGACGTCCACACTGGGTCAGCAGCCACATGACCACATCATAGAGACATACTGTCTGTTCTGGAGGGAAGCCCCTGTGGAGCATGAAGCAGCCACTGGTCAACCAAGCATATGGTTTAGAGGTTCAAAAAACAAAAAAACAGAAGTTTGACATGTTGGGACATCCTCAGTCATTTCAAATAAGTACAGACATCTCATACCTGGGTGTTCGTCTCTTGACTTTCTGATTAAGGGAGTCTGCTTTGTGTTTGATTATCCTCTTAATGTGGTCCAAGGCACTGCAGCACTGCTGAACAGTTCCTGTGAAAATCAAACAAAATCATCAGAAAGACAAATAATCTCTAAGATAACTGAGAGAAGAAGTAAGAGCTGCTCACTTACCTAAAGATTTCTCATCAGAGTGTGTTAAAGCCAAGCTCTCTACAAACACCACCAGCACCTCAAAGACAAACTGCTCCACAAGAGAGCTTTCCTCTCTGAAAGAGAAAGAGAACAAAGCTGGGAAGAACATGCCAAACATACCGTCAGATAAATATTCAAAAGACATCTGTTAGAAAGATGAATGAGTGTTACTAATTCTAAGAATAACTTCGGACTCAGTAAGCTCACAGATGAACGACAAAAAGGTCTCGTTCTGCACTTTTCAGGCATTTTAGTTTTTCACTGAGGTCCAAATATCCATCCATCCATTATCACACCCACTTATTCCTTATTACGGTTGCAGTTGAGGTTCAAAAATGACATTTAAAATTCATAAGTGATAGGGAGAGTCAAAGAATTGGCTACACGCATTGGGGAGAAAAATGAAAACTAAAAATAAAGAAATAAACAAACATAATAAGCAGCCCACACTGCAGCCATTCATTACTTCACATTTGAATGGAGTTGAACTTAATATTTCAAATGTGTTTTTCCTTTAATAAACATTTTTAAACACCAAATCATATGACAAACCATCCCACCATGTCTGAAAAGTATTATGATCATGCTGTAGACACACCTGAAGTGCCTGTAGATACTATTAAAGGCCAGCGCAGCTCCTAGTCTCTTGAACACATTGGGATGCAGAGCCAGGCTGTAGATTCGCTTGAATAAGGACTTGATGTTGGCTGGGCTCTTCTCCTGCTGCTTCGGGGTGGTCTGTTTGATTGACCATTTTACAAACTCCTGGATGCACCTGCCACTGAAGTCCCTCAAAGTGCTGTCCAGTGGGTCTACCACTCCATCCTGGATGTAAAATATAAAAAACGTTACAGGTAGTGATGTCACACAGGACTTTTCTTAAACGTAATCTAAATGTGTCATACAGACTCGTACAATTGGACGCCTGTGTTTAAATGACACGTTTAGTTCATTAGGGAGTAAACATTTGTATAGAGCTTTTCAAATTCACACTACAAAGTGCTCCTCAGTAAACAATACAGCTGAGAAATGTTTTTGGTGATGGATTATTAGCAATGTCAGACTCACAGTCCCAGTTCTAAACTAAAGAAGCCAAACTTGTCTTGCCTGATGTGTCACAGTTAAGCAGAAACAGCTCACTAACTCAAACATTATTATTACTTTGTACCCCAAGCTTATTATGGATAAGTGTGTGTGTGCAATCAGAATTACAGAAAGGTAGATTTTTGAGTCATGGACGTATAAGCATTTTAAATACTTTTATTGATCAGAGACGTACATCTTAATAGCATAATAAGCTGTAGCAGATATATTCTCTATTAATGTAAGACAGTCTTTACCAGAATGGCTTCCAGCACTGCCACTGTGTCCTGACTCTCAAACTTTTTGTTGTTGGTGAACCAGTGGATAAGCTGCATCACCAGAGGCTCGAAAAGTTGCCTTGCGACCTGAGGAAAGTGTGCAAACATGTAGAAATCCCCTTATATAATCATTTAAATATAATTAGACAGACAATACACAACATCAATGTAAATACTCATTACAAATACTGCCTCACCAAAGCACTACATACAAATAATTTGGGACTATAATAACATTTTATTATATCCATTTTACATTAAATAAAATACACAGACCTGGTCAACATCACAGGCCAGGCGTAACAGCACAGGGAAGACTCGTTTGTGCAGACTGTACATGGGTGGAGTGCTCGTCTCCCCCTCAGCCATCTGAACTCCTTTTCCCACCATATACACCACAACACTGTGGAGAAGTTCACACGCTGCAACCTGATCAAACACAGGAAAACAAATGAAGACAAAATAAGGATACAATCCAACTCTAAAGCAAACCTTACTGGCAATGTAAACCAATGAGCCAAAACAATATGGCCAATATGTTAATACTCTCAATATAGTTTTGCCAATCCTCAGCAAGGCATGTAAGGGTGTCCTGTGATGTGTGAAGTGAAAGATGTTAGCAGCAGTTCCTTTAAGCCACAGATCAGCTTTGTTTCAGCACATCCCATAGATGTTCAAATGGACAGATCTGGATAAACTGTTGTTGAGCAGTAGCAGCCCACAAACCTTGATCTTTGACCTTGACCTAGTTATCTGCTCAGATGAGCTGGCTTGACTACAAGAACCAACTGTTCACATAGCATTCACATAATACAGACAATGATATGAGCCACTGTTATAAGATAATATTAATTCATGCGCATGGTCATTATGTTTTGGCTCATCTATATCAACAAAGCAGAGGTGTAGACAGAATGTATTTTTATGAGAGACTTCAAAAAAGCAGGGGGTGGTATCTAATAAGCATAATGTTCCAGGGACATTGATGTAGTGATAAAATTACCCTTCCAGTACCATTACCATAGGGAAAAAACGTTAAACAGCAAGAGAGTAAACGAGTGTCTATAACAGTGGACATCACACTGTGGTAAGTAATAGCTAACTGACCAATACTATTACATTCTTTATTGTAGTGCTGGTATAAACAGTGTCAGTATACAACAGATGGCAGCATACAGCCGTATACACATTATTATGGTCATAGACGTCCAATACAAAGAAGTCTTTAAGATACAAATCAGCACCATTAGGATCATCCCGTACTTCTGAAGTCAAGATATAGCTGCTTTAATTATACCTTAGTTTGCCTGTCGCTGGACGAGAGTGCAAGTTCTGTGATTCTTGGCAAGAAAGGGTCAAGGTAGATGACAGGTTTGATGTCCTTAAATGGCACAGCAAAAGTCAGCCTTTTCTCACTGTCCCACGCTACAAAGCGCTTCATCATATCCTCTGCAGAAATGGCTGGAAAAGACAGCACAATGTTGTAATGATTACTATGCATCCTCCTAAATGTATATTGTAGAACAACTTCAAGGACTGAGTCACAGTCTCAACCTTTAAGACTAGGCTGAAAACATATCTGTTTAGTTTGGCTTTTGGTAATTAATTATTTACATTATATAAAAGGTAGTAGATCCAGGGCTTCACTGACGTAGGGATTTAGAGTGAACTGAGATGCTGGTGCTGTCATAGTGCTGCTTACACGATCACTCAGGTTTATTGACGGTGAGCAGAGGGATGCCAGTGTCTTGCGGAGCTCCCATGTCCGTTTACCTTCTGGCTCTCTCCTTTTAGGTAGGCTGTTCTACATAGTTCTGCTGGAGTCAATAGCCACACTCTGATAAGTCTCATAATCCCTATGCTCTATAAACCCGAAAATAACTAATTCCATCTCTGTCTGTTTCCGAGTGAGTGATTGCCCACTGGTCTGGTCCAAGGCTGATGGAAGATTGTATACTACCTCTGCATGATGCCACCTTAGACCAGCTGCCCACCAACAACCAACTACTGTGATCTGCTCCAGATGCCACATTCAAGTTTATATGGACTTTACTGGCTGCTACCTTTATTATCATCCCTGTTTCACTACTGTCACCGTATCAGTACACCTGAACACCTCTACATCACTGGATTGTGTGATTTATCAAGAACTTATGATTAGTAGACCAGAGGAGGATGGATCCCCCATGTGAGCCTGGTTCCTCCCAAGATTTCTTCCTCCAGTTCTGAGGGAGTTTTTCCCTCGTCACTGTCACTGTAGGCTTGCTCACCAGGGATTAGTGATTAATGATATAGTGTTTTGTTATTACTAACCCTGTAAAGCTGCATTGTGACATCAGTTGTAAAAAGCGCTTTATAAATAAATTTGACTTGATTTGAAATTTGACTAGAACAGGTAAATGCTCATGGCTGTGACCACTTTCAGGCACTGAAATTTCACAAATCAGAAGGAATACTTCAACACTGTCATTTGCTTCATTCAGCCTGAGCCATGACATTAATACACACAGCTCTTTCAAATCAGCTCACCTGTAACAAGGCTCCTGTTGAGCTGTCCTCCCAGATGGCCCAAAAGCTGAACCACTCGTCGTCTCACTGCAGCAATTGGAGAGTCGTCACCCTGGAAAATTAATTAAATAAATAAAAGAAGTGAATGAGTATGAAAGCACAATAAAAATAATAATAATATAAAAAAATACAAAAGAACAATAAATGCTCAAATTTATATAATTTCAGTGTCCTGACCACAATGATACATCACTGTAAATAATAAACAATAACCATTATGATTATTACTATTTTTGTTGTCATTTCAATGTGTTAATTTGACATTAATCTTTTATTTTATTTTACACATTCCAAAAGTTAATAAATGAAAAAAAAAACACTGAGAAGAATAGAACTAAACACACTAAAATGTTTATTGTGCACATTCACTCAGTTTAGTAGCACTTTAAAAAAACAAATTCTTCATGGTTCATGTCCTAATGTTTGTTTTTTATCTCCTCACTCATCATCATAGTTTCACATTGATCTTTAAAGGGGATATACTATAAAAACTTTTTCAGTGTTTGTACATAGCGTTTTTTTTTATCTGAAGTGCCTACCAACCCACAAACTGCGAAACAAGTCTGTCAGATTTTTGTGGGTGTGCTAGGCCTGAAAACATGAAATTCAACACACTGCTCTGCTTTACACTCCCCTTAATGTGCAATAACAGCCACCCTTTGAGTAGCACCACCTGCAACTTCAGAACTCAACTACTACATGTTGTGTTTGTGAGACAGAGAGAGGACAGAGCCTCCACTCGTTCAGTACAGAGAAACCACTCGGTCAGTACATCTTTTATACAAACACACATGTACTGGATCTACCTACACAGATGGCAGCTTTCATACTAGCCAATTAATTCTTTGCTCAGCAAAACATTCACTAAATTACAGTTTGTAACTAAATATATGAAGCAGCTAAAATGTCATTTCTGGGACATAATGTGTCTGTAATGAAAGAACAGTTACCACAGGCAGGTGTTTGGACTTCCGCAGAAGCCTCATCATCACTCTCCCGTATCCTTTCTCAGTGCCAGATGACACAAATGTAACATTCATACTGCTCTCATCATTATCTAAACAAGGACAATTAAAAAGAAATACATCAGTATTTGTTTATTTAAACATTAAAGAACAGAAGAAAGTACCACAGTTCTGCTCAAGTAATGGTAAGATCAAGGCAAGTTACTGTTGTCGATGAGTTAATTCCCGACATTCTGAATAAGAGAATATAATCTCACTGTTAGTGGCAGCTGTTTTGAGGTATCCATCCAGATGAGGCAGTATGTCAATGTAATGAGGCTGTATGATGGAGAAGGGGATGTAGGAGGACCAGGACTCAAGAGCGTCCAGCGCAGCGGTGGCCAGAGGAGCGTGACTCAAACCAAGTCGCAACGCAGCCTGACAAACACAAAAAACCATAAATTCAGGACTCAGCTTGTTTACTTTAGAATGGGAGATGCACGGGTAACACTGCTAACAAATACTAGAACTGAATAGTCACCAAAATTAGCCCAGTCATTAAATACATCAATGCTTCATCCACCTAACCTGTAGTGCAGGTATGTAGGCTTTGATGTCCAGAGCCACCATGTCAGGATGGAGAGACAGCACAAATGTCAGACAAGCAGCCAGAAGCTCATCTTTATACTGTTTAATACGAACACAGACCTGTGGGGAAAGCAATTATAGTCAACATATTCAACATTTAAACCGAGACAAAAAAGAAAACAAGACAGGAAGGAAAACAATTAGAGAAATTCCTGGGTGCAGTGGATACCCTTTTACCATCTGAACACTCCTCCATGATTTAAATTAAACTAGATACACTACTGCACAGAAGTTTATTATTATTATTATTATTATTAGAATAAAATCCACAAACACTGCTGCAGACATTACAATTTCAATGGTAGAAGGTGAGGTAGGACAGGGTCACTGCTTTTTCACTCAGTTTTGGTGTCTCCCACAAGTAAGTGAGCTTATAGGCTTTAGTTCAGCTGTTTACTTTCCACAAGTACAAGTTATCCACTTATTTAACTAATAATAGTTAATAACCTTCTTTTTCGAGACATACACTAGTTGAAAAATGTGGTGATGCCTTGCACAATATGAACTAAACTTCTAGTAGAAAATAAACAGCTGAACTAGAGCCTCCAAGTTGTGGGAGACACCAAACTGAACTAAAAAGTAGTGACACTGTCCTACCTCACCATCTAGCACAGAAGACTGAGTGATTTGTGGATTTAGATTTAGAACTTTTGCCAGTGTGACTGCACAAAATGGAATTTGACCTCTGCATTTAACCCATCCAAGTAGTGAAAAACACACACTAGTGAACATGTGTCCGAAGTGGTTGGCAGCCCTATCCAGAGCAGCAAGGGAGCAGTTGTGGTTGGGTGCCTTACTCAAGGGCACTTCACTCATGACCAACCTGAGGATCAAACTGGCAACCTTCTGGGCACAAGACCAGTTCCCTAACCAGCAGACTACGGCTGCCCCATCATTTTATCATAGTTTTAAAACAGCTAGAAAAAAGTATTTTATCAGAAGTAAAAGTGTGTGTTGTCATGGAACATGACATAATAATAGAAGTTATAATAATAACTTAAATAAATAATCAGAATCGTACCTCCTTCCCAAATTTTGACACAAGTGCAAAACAGGCACGTCCTGCCGGGGAGCCTTCACTGATACTTTTGGGTCCCTCACCCTGTAAGCAGCAAATAATAACAATAGAATGAAACATTCCCCAGCACATTTGTTTTACTTGAACTAGTTTCTGCTGTCTTATGCACTGATGATCAGCCAGCATGTGACTTTTGACATTAAAGTCTACCACATAGGAAGGAAATAAATGTAATCTATTTAAAACCAATGTGCTTTAAATAAAAGACAAAAACAAACTAAAACCTTTAAAAATCATCAACGCCATTTTGCACTGGACTCTGTATTGCACTGAGAACCAGTGTAAAGATGCTAAAACTGAACTAAATTGCTCTTTTTTCATACCAGTTAACATTCTGCAGAATTTTTAACAAATTGTACACGAGCAAGAGATGCTTTCTTAATTCCAGAATACAGAGCACTACAATAACCCAATTAAGATGCATCAAAGGCATGAAAGACTTTTTCCAGATCTGAAACATTAAGACATTAATTTAATTTAGAAAGTTTTATAACAAAAACTGCAGAATTTACCTGAAAGTATTTGATCTTCTTGGCAATGGTCATAGAGAGCGACAGGAGCCTATAGAACCCACTGACCAAAGGGAAGCGTATCGACTGAAGAATAAGCTCATGGCACAGAGGGTACATCCACTGACCAAAATACTCAGCGTTCTTTGATGGCAGCAATTCACTGTAAACACATATGATTCATTCAATCAATAGAAATAGGACAAAGCCAAGATCTTGATACTTAGCCAGACTAATTATGTTGTGGTTTTATAACAATGCCTCTTGAACAGATACAGTGTTTGCCCCTCTGGAGTCAGCACTCCCGAAGGCGGGATATAACCAAAATCCCACAAAAACATGTACAGTGCATCACAAAAGTGAGTACACCCCTCACATTTCTGCAGATATAAGTATATCTTTTCATGGGGCAACACTGACAAAATGACACTTTGACACAATGAAAAGTAGTCTGTGTGCAGCTTATATAACAGTGTAAATTTATTCTTCCCTCAAAATAACTCAATATACAGCCATTAATGTCTAAACCACTGGCAACAAAAGTGAGTACACCCCTAAGAGACTACACCCCTAAATGTCCAAATTGAGCACTGCTCGTTTCCCTCCAAAATGTCATGTGACTCATTAGTGTTACTAAGTCTCAGGTGTGCTCAATTTTGTAGTACAGCTCTCACACTCTCTCATACTGGTCACTGAAAGTTCCAACATGACACCTCATGGCAAAGAATTCTCTGAGGATCTTAAAAGATGAATTGTTGCGCTACATGAAGATGGCCAAGGCTACAAAAAGATTGCCAACACCGTGAAACTGAGCTGCAGCACAGTGGCCAATATCATCCAGCATTTTAAACGAGCAGGGTCCACTCAGAACAGACCTCGCATTGGTCATCCAAAGAAGCTGAGTGCACGTGCTCAGCATCACATCAAATGTTGTCTTTGAAAGATAGACGCAGGGGTGCTGTCAGCATTGCTGCAGAGATTGAAGAGGTGGGGGGTCAGCCTGTCAGTGCTCAGACCATACGCCGCACACTACATCAAATTAGTCTGCATGGCTGTCACCCCAGAAGGAAGCCTCTTCTGAAGTCTGAACACAAACAGTTTGCTGAAGACATGTCAACAAAGGACAAGGATTACTGGAACCATGTCCTAAGGTCTAATGAGACCAAGATTAATTTGTTTGGTTCAGATGGTCTCAAGCATGTGTGGCGAGGAGGAGGTGAGGAGTACAAAGATAAGTGTCATGCCTACAGTCAAGCATGGTGGTGGGAATGCCATGGTCTGGGGCTGCATGAGTGCAGCAGGAGTTGTTGAGTTACATTTCATTGAGGCACACATGAACTCCAATATGTACTGTGAAATAATGAAGTAGAGCATGATCCCTTCCCTCCAGAAACTGGGTCGCAGGGCAGTGTTCCAGCATGATAATGACCCCAAACATCTCCAAGA
>BRDA01060069.1:0-10134 GCA_036984385.1 Crenuchus spilurus
GATTCTGGATTTCATGAGCTAACGGATCAACATTAAAACAAACAAAAAAAGGCTTGAAATGTGTCACTTTACATGTAATGAATATAAAATGCCAGTGTGGATGAACAGAATACTGTACACACAGAAGCTTTAAGCTGTATCATTTTCCTTCTCCTTGAAATCTTCACTAATTAAAGTTTTGCTTTGGGAAAAAAAATAGTTGTTTCTAGAGACAAAGGGCCGTAAAAGCCCTCAAAGTCTCATTCTGTGAGCTGGCTCAGCATCGCTGCTTTTAAGGCCAAGATGATGATACTTAGACAGATCTGGAGAACACAGAGGCTCAGCTTTTGAGTAGATGTTTCTGCCGTTTTATTGAGAGAAGAAAAATGTGGCAGACCTTAGTGTTTATCTCAGTCACATTCAGTCAGTGAGCACCTCCGCCAGCATGGCTGTGGTGCGTTCTCCTTTGCTCAAACAATGAGAGAGCTATAAATCTGGGTCTGGAGTGCAGTTATGATCTTTGCATTGAGTGCACAGACATGCAAAGAGTATGCAAATTGCAGGTGTTTGGCTGAGCGCTGTCTGAATAGAGCAATCCTTGTCTCAGAAAGCCATGGCTGGATAAGGTCGAGAGGTGAACAAGGCCAACGAACTGAATGACACTGTTTCAGCACATGTTGGTATGCTTTTTAGTTATATAAGCGTATTTGCACGTTTGGATGGCCTGGATTCTCCTTTTATAAATGTGTGTCTAGCGTTGGTACAATTCAATCTGGATGACTTCTTTACTTTGCAATGACTTTCCTACATATTTCCTCTCAAACTTCTTTGTGTTGTAAACTTATGCTGCATTCAGGTGGCATTGCATTCTGGAATATACCAGTTTTCCCATTGGCAGAGGTGTCAAGTAACGAAATACAAATGCTTCGTTATTATACTTAAGTAGAAATTTTGGTTATTTATACTTTACTAATTATTTTCAGACGAATTTTCACTTCTACTTACTTACATTTTCGTGTAATTATCGGTACTTTTTACTCCTTACATTTTAAAAACAGCCTCGTTATTTATACGTGTTTCCTTTCGGTTTGTCTTCATTCAAAAACATCCTGTCCAGATAAACTGCACCATCCAGAAAGAGTGAATTTGATTGTGGTTGGATGAGAAGTATAAACAAATACCATTCTGATACCCTATTGGTCCCTTCACGTCACATGTCTCGTCACTCTCCAGTAAGCTCAGTACCGCACTGCAGAGCTTTAAGGCAGTACTTGAAGTAACTCCTGACTGCGATATCCAAAATCCTCCAAAAGCAACAGAAAGAGACGAAGTGTAGTCCTCAAACACGTTTATTCTGTCTTGTTTTTCACACAGGTCTGTTTGTATTGGATAGGATAACAAACAAAGGAATAAATAAAAAGTGTTGCTTAGCATAACAGGCTACGTTAAGAAAACTGTGCAACTTTAAAATACTGCCCTGATCTCCTCAGGGAAAAGTAATGGAGTACAGAGTAAATTTTAAATCAGGGAAAGCAATCTATTGCCAGAAAAATAAAGGATTTACTCTAAATACTAAAATAATGTTCCAAAATAACCTAGAAGAACATAAAACACAAAATTGCAATATAATTGATATTAAATATACATTTAGTGCAAAATGGCTCTTACATTAATAAAATGTTTTCATTCTCAATGGGCATATATGCAGCTGAAACAGGTAGCCAGTACATCCCCCAAAAAATTCAACATTACCATTTTAATATAACATTATAGTCGTTACGGCTTTTAGAAAAAAATGTATGTGGGGGGTGGGGTAGTGCACTATATGCCCCTGTGGGGCAGACTAAGTTGTGGCATTTGTTTTCCTTACATTACTTTTACTTTTATACTTTAAGTAGTTTTGAAACCAGTACTTTTGTACTTTTACTTGAGTAAAAAGCTTAAGTTGATACTTCAGCTTCTATAAAAGTCTTTTTAAACCCTAGTATCTATACTTCTACCTGAGTAATGAATGTCAATACTTTTGACACCTTTGCCCATTGGTAAGCTGCATTAGAATGGCTAACAGGGTTGTATTTAACTCTGGTAAACTTGGGATTGTTGATAATGCATGAGTTTATGGGATGTGATGAAACCTGTTACCCTCTCCACCAAAGAAAGTGAACCTTTCCTCTTGTTGGTATAACTTTTTATCAATGATAAAATGAATGCTTTAGGCAACCACTGCTTGGACTGAGCCAAGCTGAATTCATGTTCATTCATTTTTCTCTCCACTAACTGCACACTTCTGCACCCAGAAGCACCCTTGCTCTTTTTATAAGGTGCTTTGTCCACTTTAATTGCATTTTCCCACTCATACAAGGCCGTCCTGGAAGCTTCTCGTGGTTGCAGACAGCTACACTCCTTTAACACTGTGATTAATTGAGCTTTTTGGCATTGCACAATGAGCCAAACTACAGACACTGACATTGCAACCAGTGAGGCTAGGCTTGCACTGCCTTACATGGGCAACCGTGGACAGGGCTGTGCTGGAATTTTGCCCCTTGACGTCACTGCCTGTTACTCTCTCAGATTGAGGGGAAAAGTGAGGGCTGTGTTCCAGTCCGCGTGCTTGTTTGCTAACTAGAACGCTCGGAATCCTGGCCGCTGTTATCCCGCGAGCGCGAGTGCGCACTAGCTGAGCGCCCTAGTTAGTTTGGAACACAGCCTTCACTTTTTTTTTTAAGTTTCACTTTAACTGGGACCTGAAACTCCAGATTCTTAGAAAGCGAGGTAAGAGAAACGCCAAGTCTTCTGTCCACTGTGTCCCAGCAGCCCGCGGGCCTCGGGTGACCGTGTGTCCGTCCTTACGTGCTCGGAAGGCTGCAGCAGCTCGGCGGGCGGTCGGGGCTGTTTGTGGGGCTTTTGTGTGAAGGTGACTCGGGATGTGCAGGCAGGCAGCGGGGCTGCGTTGGAGATGGAGGGCGTGGGCTCGCTCCGGAAAAAGGAGGAGGGGGGTGCACATAGTTTAGCTCACATTTGAAACATTTTACACGTTTGCACACCTTGCCGGGTTTGTTTATGTAGTCATATACATAATAACAGTGAGGCGGCTAAGTCACTGAGCTAATGTTACCTCCACAGTCAGCAAAGTACTTCACTCAGTGTCGCGAGCAGAAACAAACGCGGAAATGAAGAAGACAACACACACACAAGCCCTTTACCCTGACTTTACTCAAAACAAACAAACAAACTAACACAAATCATCATCAACTGAACTGCTGACTCAGTGCTTTCACATACTACGTCTTTTTAGATGCTAAGTCATTATTTTGAAACGTTAAGTCGTTAATTTGAGATGCTAAGTCATCAAATTGAAGCATGAAGTTGCTATTTTTAGATGCTAAGTTATTTTGAGACAATAAGTCGTTATTTTGAGTCATTATTTTTGAAAAGTAGTGATTTTTGAAAGATTAAGTCTTTATTTTGATACATTAAGTCGTTATTTTGAGATGCTAAATCATTATTTTGAGATAGTAAGTTGTTATTTTGAAATTAAGCAGTAATTTGGATGTTTGAAACACAAAGTTGTTATTTTGAGATGCTAAGTCATTATTATGAGACAGTAAGTAGTTATTTTGAGATGCTAAGTTGTGATTTTGAGAAAGTCTTTATTTTAAGATACCAAGTCATTATTTTTGGGTAGTACATCACTTTGAGATGCTAAGCCAATGTCATTATTTTGAGACATGGTCATTAATTTAAGTTGCAAAGTTGTTATTATGACATACTGTTATTAACTTAAGATGCTAAATCATTTAGAGATACAAAATCATTAACATCTCAAAGAAATGAATTGCTATTTCAATATTAAAAGTTTCCCCTTAATAATGATGTGTTTAGTGGCAGGAACAGGCTTCCATGCAACATTGTCTGAAGTCCAAATAGTCTGGATGCTTGTTAAGAGTTCATGGAGTAAGTCCAGCATGCAGTTGGGTGACGGTAATGAAGAGTATTAGATGAAGTTGTGCAGAGGTGTGCAGAGTAGCATATGGATGCTAATGCCATCCCTAGTAAGTGGTGGTACTTCAGTGTCATGGCTTAATTGGGCCTCATTCACCAACCATTATTAAGAAATTTCTTCTTAAAACACATTTTTTCACACAGATTATGACAATGATTGATATTTTCTTATTTAGGATTTGTTCTGGATCAAAATCTACACCCATTGATCAGGACACTGATGCTAACAGGTTTGATAGGATGTACTTATTGGAAGAATGTGCAATGATCACTGTGTAAGGTTTATGTATGTGTATGTTTCAGAATTGATGTAAGAATACACATTCTTAGTGAGACAAAAAAAAAAAAAAAAAAATGCTAAAGCTCATAAATAACAGCAAATCAGCCCATTAAGATAATTCCTATGATCCTAGGGTCTGATGTTCCCTAGTTCAGTACTCTGTTCACATACATTAACTCTCCTGTTATGTTTGTGCCAAATTTGACCCATTTCAAATTGAAATAGGAACATAATCATACCAAAACAACTGGTTGTTAATTAGAAAATCGCTTAAAAATGAATTGTTCTGGTTCAAATCTGACCCAGCATAGAATATGAAGAGCTTACATGTTTAGGGTCATCACAGTAACCTGTGTCAAGTTAATATAGAGCTGGAGAATCTTTCTCAGGTTCTCATTATGCGCTATATAGAGCTGCGGAACATAGATATGCTCTTAACTCCAGGTACTAACGGAATCAAATTGAAAATCAGGAAAATAATTAGGAAAAATTTTAAGTACTAAAACATAAGGCATAAGAAGCCTGCCCAAAAATGCTTTTCAAACATTATTTCAAAGTACAAATCCATAAAATTGTACTGACTAAATGTTATAGACTAGATGCTAAATCGTTATTTTGAGATGCTAAGTCGTTATTTTGAGATGCTAAGTCATAATTTTCAGATAACATCTTTTAGAGAGGCAAAGTGTCTATTTTGAGATACCGTCATTGTTTTGAGATGTTAAGTCGTGATGTTGAGATGCTAAGTCATAATTTTGAGTCATTATTCAAGACAGTAAGTCATTATTTTGAGAGTTTAATCAAAAGGGTAATAACGTTTCAGTACTCAAATTTGGCAATGAATTCTGTACTATTTCAGTACTTTGAATATTTATTAATGTAAGTAAGATTCACCAGTTTAACACTGTAATTTACATACAACTGAAGAGATTTGTGTGTATTACAGAGATTACATGAAAAAGAACAGACGTTAGTTAAACTACAAATGTGTGTGTTCTATCAAATAAATATTTGATGGTAATTTATAGCGAAGGTGTTGATTTGGTATGGAGAATTGGTGGTGCACTTGGTATTATGGCATTTGAAAGTTGCGTGTGAAAGGGAATTGTGTACAATCTTGTGGTGTGTTGATGTGTCGGGACACAGGAAGCTGTAGGCTGATAGTTTAGATGGTGTGAGTCACAGTCAGCCACTGACATTTTGATCACATACTTCAATTTCATGGTGCTTATTCTAATGGACTAGATTATTCATAGATACACATCTGTGTACATACTTGCATGCTTTTTACTGTTGCAATTAACTTTGTCTATCTTCAGTAGTAGATGCTCTGTATGGGAATTTAGCTACTTTTAGATGCACCCGTTGCTGAGACAGGCATTCAGTTATGCACTTACAGTGTGTAAAAATTCTGAAAAGCATCAGTAATGGGACACTCTGGAGCCTAGGATCACAGTACTCAATGCCAGAGGTCAGTTAAAGTGGTATAAATTCCCAAGCTTTGGAAATTAAGTGGAATTGCATTGTCTGGAGTGCTGGAACCCCATCCAATACCTTTAAAATGAGTTGGAGTGGAACTTAAACAACCAGTATCAGTACCTGACTCAACTGAGTACAGTCAGATTCTCACAGAAATGTTCTAACACCTGATGTAAAGTCTACCCAGAAGATTATAGGTTGTTACTACAGCAATGGTGGATAAACTCCCTTTTAAAGATGCTGCATATGATTCTTCTTGATACTTGAAATCAACAGTAAAACAAACACACCCCTTCATTCATTGCTCCCTCAGACACTCCAACCACCCAAGATAATGGCACTGGGCTTGCAGACCAAAAGAAATACATGGAGAGCAATCATGGCAAGTGATTAGCTTTAGCAAGGTTAGCATTAGCTAGCTTGTGGGGCAGCAAAGTGTTGCTACAATCCATCACAAACAGGATAAAACAACACTGAGCTAATTCTATTAAGCAACAAAAGTCATTGTTCCCCACTTATCGAACAGGAATGGAGCAACATCCTCATCCCTTTTCATGCCTTTCATTGTTTGGAGGTCTTGTCACCATCCAAGCTCATCAATGTTTACATGGGTCCCTTCTGCACATCCTGTGACTGACTGTTTTTTTTTTAGAATCCAGATTCCTTTGCTTTACCCAGGTGTGTCATTTTGAGGCACTAGTCGCGTTTACATTGCAGTTTTGCGCAAAACTTTATTGATATTCTGTTTTGTCGAAAAAACAATTCAACAAAAGTTTCGTAGTTGTGATGTTTCCATTAAATGTGAAATACTTTTATAAAATCACGTGTGAATATGTTTGTTCTCGCGATAAGTCATTACAAACATGGCGGCAGTGGATGTAAACACATACTTCAGCTTTATACATACTGCTACCACGGCACTAGTGCTCATCATCAGCCATCAGAGGAGACGGAGACTTATCGAGGCTTTGGAGCAACAAGCCCCTTATACTTGGGAGCGGCTACGTATGCGGCGTTTTTGGGAAACTGTAGTCGATGGTTTTACAGAAGAGCTGTGGATTCAACATTTTAGAATGACACACTCAACTTTTAATGAACTTTGTGATGCTGTGAGATCTCTAGTGGAGCAGCTGCACATTGTCCAAGGATTCTCCTCGTTATTCCAGATATGCCGCGTCATCTTCATCCTCGCACTTTCTGTTGTTGTCTTCTTCTTCGTTGTCTTTTTCGCCAATAGAAACGTCCGGTTGTTGATCACGTGACTCCCTTGATGCGAAAAAAGTCTGTTTGAGTGTTTCCATCACACTTTTGTGATATAAACCAAAACGTGAGCTTTTTCAAAACTGTCGTGTTTCCATTAAGCTAATTTTTATTCGCATTTCTAATTTGCGATATTTCATGGTCAATGGAAACACGACTAATTTTCGTTCGTTTGACCAGGAATGCATTTCTTCCCTCAGCTAGGCTGATGAAGCTGCTTTGTCTCACCAACAACGCATTCTTTGTTTGCGTTCTCTGAGCTTAATGCAGACATTTTTTTTCCTTCTGCTGTCCTGAAAGACTTTATTTTTCTTCGGGAAAGCAAATATTTCTATTGCAACTTGGCAAACATGTCTAGACCACAGACATTGTTCCTCTCAAAAGTAGCTAATGTGCTAAAATATTAATCTATCCCCCTACAGAAAGGATAGTCAAACTTTCACTTTGATATGAATTTCAAATCAATAACATCAAGGCCCCTGCAGAGCTCAATCATCAAACTGAATCTCTCTGTCATTCCGCACCAAACGTTTTAACTTCACCAGCGTTGAACCCGACTGTCTTTAAAACCTCGAGTTAAAAAAGGGACATGTTTGACAGGCTCTCCGATGCTTGAGTTAAAAGTTAAGCCTTGCCTTTGAGGGTAGCTTTCTTCGTTCTCTGCTGTAAGTCCCTTTGCTATTTTAATACAGTCTTTTTATGAATAGCATCTCCACCATCCATCATAGTACACATAAAGAATAGGCCACACTTCACCTTTCGTTGCTGGGAGACTATAGGAAAGACAAACTAATTAACTTAATAATTATACTACTCTCAATCTCTAGTATCTACATTTATTCTGAGGCATCAGATGGATGTACCTGTTTTAACTTGTATTGTAATGGCATCTACCTTGTGGTGCAGGCCTTTGGGGAAGAGGTAGGCAGGTCAGCCTGTACTGTGTCTGGAGCATAATGTGGTTAGATCTGTCTACCCAGTGTGGGGAAATCCCAAAGTCAAAGTATAGAAAAAAGAACAAGCTTACAATGCAGAGATTAAGGCTGTTGCTGTTCATATTGGTTACACAAGGGATAATGGCCACCGAGGTGTCCTGTTATACAAAATGAATGGACAAGGTGGAAACAAAGAACTCAAGGACGTAAAGCAAAATAGAGTTTTCTCTGCCAAGCTCTTTAATTGTATATAACGGGACACCTTGTAGACTGTTTTTAGGCATTTTTCGTATTTATGTGTACAAAGGAAACGAGATGTAATCTAAATTTAAGTGTTTATTAAAAACAATAATTAAAAAAAATGAGTAATTAGCTGTTGTAGCAAATATTCAGACTTTCCAGACTTTTTACCATATCTATTTTTCAAGTGTACAGACACCAGCCAGCCAATCAGATCAGAGTGTTACTATTGCTAGTTATAAGGGCGGCATGGTGGTTGGCACCCTCTCAGCGCTGAGGTCTTGGGTTCAAGTCCCCATCTGGGTGGAGTTTCTATGTTTTTTTTTGGTGTCTGGGTGGGTTTCCTCTCACAGTCCAAAAACATGGAAGTAAGGGTATTCTAAATTGTCAGTGTGTGTGTACCCATTGATGGATTGGCGCCCTGTCCTGGGCTTAGTTAGATGCCCTGCCCTGAGCCCGTTGAGGGGGTAGGGGTCTAACCATGACCCTGTTCAGGATCAAGTGGATAGGATGATGGCTGGATGGATGTTGCTAGTTATAAAGACTTCAAAAATTACTCAATTTGTTTTGACAGTTAATTGAGTAATCCTAACTTGGAAATGATGTGGTGACTTGGTTCACATGGTTTTGGGTTTGCTAGCCAGCCTGATAATGCTGTGGTAAGAAGGAGCCAAGGCGTATAAATATAACATTCACAGATCCGCTACCACCTTAATACTGCTCACAGATGAAGTACATAGCATTGTTTTGTAACAGTGGAGGTGCTGGAGCTAAAGAATTTGGACTCAGTATTTAAAAAGCCACCACTCACTTGAGTGCAGATTCATTTCTCAAATATTGATTAGTGAATATAAAAATATAGAAATTTAATTTGACAGAAAATGCATATAATTTGGTAAGTTAGGCTCTGCTTGTTACCAGCTGGAGGATGTTGAAATGATGATTTTTTTTTTTATTAGCCAGATGCAGGTGGGTGGTGATAAGTGAGAGCTTGGTGGTTTTCTAAAGCTTTGCATCTGTCCTTCAGGGAAATTTTGTCCCAGTTATGATTCATCTGCCTGATTTTCGTTGGCGTGCACACGTGACTTGCTGCTAATTTAGCGAAAACAGAGCATCCGCCCTTGCGGTCGTCGTTCATTCAGATTTTGTTTCTTGTCGTTTCTCTGATCTTGTTTCTCATCATTTTTCTGGCTTTGTTTCTTGGTGTTTCGCATGAAAATGTGTGTTAAAACCAGTGTTGGGAATAACGGCGTTAAAAATAATTAATTACTTTTCCTGTCGTTATAACGCCGTTGATGTTACTGGTCATTAAAAGCGGTGCGTTACTATATATTGATATACTAACAGTAATCCGAGCGGACCTCTGCTCAGGCTAGTGAGGAGTAACAGGTGTTACACCGAGAACTGTGACCTGTTGAGATCTGTGACTTGATAGAAGAAGACACAGATCTCGATATGTCACAGTTCTCCGTGTAACACCTGTTTAACTCAAGTCAGTAAGCGATTGGCTAAGGTAGCGTTATGGTAGCCAATCAGAGCCAGTGTTTTTACACGTGTGCCGAGAGGCAGAGGAGCAAGCCGAAGAAAAGTTCGCATTTTCAAGGTGGCGATATAAACATTATTTTAAATTCATTGAGGTTAAAGACAAAAACGTGCATGTAATGTGTACATTATGTCCTCGGGCCAAGACTTTGTCCACATCCACTGTAAGCATCTCTAATTTAATAAAGCATCTCACAACAACCCACGCAGCTACAAAGTTAGCAACCACCGTCCACTAGCAAAGGACTCGGGGCAAAGTCCGTCAAGCAGCAAAGGCTTGATTTTTGAAGAATAAGACTGTAGAGGTTTTGTTAAGTTTACTTCTGTTGTGAACAAACCAGTTGTCTCAGGTTGAGAGAATTTAATTTAATTTGATAGATGTAAATGTACTTTATATAGTGTAACTGTTTACTTTTG
>BRDA01060069.1:10144-21952 GCA_036984385.1 Crenuchus spilurus
ACGATAAACAAAATTGGTCACAACCCTTGCAATGAAATTTTTTCATTAATCAATATCAATGAGTGATGAACAATTTTTTTCATTGAATCAATCATTGACTTAATGAGATATTATTTTCATTGAGCAATGGTCCCTTTCATTGATAAACGTAATGTCAATTTTTTCAATAAACAGTTTCTTATTCCTAAAAAAATTTTTCGTCAAAAGTGTCAGTCAACTTTACTCATCTAGTCTTTCCACAAAGAGTAATTCAGTTACTAACTAAGTTACTTTTTTTAACAAGTAGTGAGTAACTATAACTAATTACTTTTTTAAAGTAACGTTCCCAACACTGGTTAAAACAAATAGCAGCCGAGAACGGGTGTACAAAACCAATGCTGGACCACATCAGCATGCACTAAAACAGAGCGTAAACCTGTAAGAGTGATGCTAAATGTTTGTTTACTCGTTTAATTAGTTGTGTTCTGTATATAAAACTATAGTTATTCTATATAGAATGTATTTTTGGTCATATTTTGGAGTATCTGAAATGATTTAATTGGAAATATATTACTTCTTATGGGAAATATTGCTTCAGTTATTGCTTGGCTTATTGACTACATCTGAGTGAACCAATATAAAAATCACTTAACAGTGGATCTGTAATAGAGATCCTTTATGAGGTGGATGTACCTGACAGCTGATCCAGGAAAATATGGTTTCTGACATCAAAAACATAGAATATTGTGGAAAACGTTTGTTGTTGTTCATACATGTAGACATTTCAAGCCATTTTTGTTTTAATGTTGAGCAGTTTGGCTTACAGCTCATGAAAATCAGAAATAAAGAATCTCAGATAATTTTTTAAAAATAATTCTAGATTTTGAGTAAATTACTATTCAAACAGTATCAACATTAAAACAAGATGTCGACATATTTCACATTGTGTAATGAAATATGCAATATAAACTTTTGCCTCTCAGAATTAAATAATGAACACAAAAGAACTTTTTCCATGATATTCAAATTTTTGGAGATGCTCTAAAACACAAGTACTGTGATACATCATGTATAAAATAGTCAACAAATGGCTGTCCGTGCTTCCTTTTTAGATTAAAATAGCTTTATTTCTTGGTCATGGCTGACACGTAAGGATGATGTTTTCAAGTTTTTATTTATCTGGTGCTGTAGGCCAGTACCTTTTGAAACGTAATCCTTTTTACATCTCAGCTCAGTGCCAGCATGCTCCCTTGACTGTTTTTATGCCTTCCAAGGTGCTTCTCTTCCATTCAGAGACGCTTTTGATGTTGACGCTATCACCTAGTCCCCGCACACTGGAGATGTCAGTCAGTGAATAAACACTGCTCAAGGCAGAAACTTTTGTTTTGTTATTTATTCTGCTGGTCAAAAGAGAAGCAGCTGAAGTGGATTTAAGGAATTTTCTGTGTTCAGTTCTCAGGTGCGGCTTTGCGTCGAATCCAGATCCAGAAAAAAATCCAGAGTGTTCTTGGAAAGAGTCAAACATTACATTCATCTATCTTTCGAGGTATGTGCACTCTTTATTTTACACCATTTTTACTTTTTTTACTTTCTTTTTCTCTCCAAACTGCCTTTCTGTCCTTGACACACATGCGCAGTAGTGGTAACCGGGGTAGGCCGTGGATGATGTCACAGGACGTTATACAGACAGGCTCTGCTATCATGGCTACCTGGCAACAGAGCTCAAAAGAGTGGGCTCATTTTAAGAAAATTAAAGAGAAACGTGTGCAATGTAATATCTGCAAGGCAGAACTTGCCTTCCACGGCAGCACAACTGCGATGCACGAGCACCTGAAAAGGAAGCTGTTGTGCCTGATTGTGACTGATGAAGAGGGACCGTCATCTCGGTAAGCTAAATTGCTAGTTAGCTGCTAAAATTAGCGTAAACAGAGAGTTAATTTGCTGCTTACTCATAATTACAGCTGTAAACGTTCACATTAGCGATGACGATCTGATTCATTAGCCTTAGCACACATTCATGTGTTTTCTGTAACGTTATAAGTCATGTGTTTGAATAGCAATGCTAACGTTTCTAACGTTATGTTTCAGTGCTATATTTACACTTTATGCTAAACAGTTAAATAATTGTTTGTTACAACAAGCTGCATATTTCATTAAAGGTTTAATGAACTATGATCTTAATTGTTTTTATTTTTAGTTAGCATATAGCTGAAATCTAATGACGGTTATATAATAGCAGCTGCATTCTAGTGCGATAAGCTATATGTTTTATATTCAATTAACGTATGATCTGATTAGTCGACTAATCGTAAAAATAATCGACGATTAGTCGACTATAAAAATAATCGTATGTGGCAGCCCTAGTCATGAGTAATGTAACACGTTATTATTTCCAGTCCAGTCATCAGATTAGTTACTTACCCAAGTCACTGTGTGTTACTATTTTTATCATTTTCCTTAGTAAAAAGATATATTTTTACTTTCTTCTTGCAATTTTACTTATTCTTGTGGGATAGTGACGCAAATGTAAACAATGGAGGGAAGGGTTATCAAACGAAAACGCTAGCTATGGTCTTCCACAGCCTTTGGCTCCATGCAAACTTCTCCTACTCACTAGTTAAAACAAAACAGCGTTTTCCTTAAAGAGACAGTAACCCTTTATACTGACACTGCAGTACTACACTATGAACTAACACATAAGAAACCTTAATTTATCTAGTTTAAACCAAAATATTACAAAAACTCTCATGAAATCCAAATATCTTAAACCAATAGCCAAAAAATTTAATTACTGTTAAATACACAAAGATAAAAGGTTTAATAACTTTTGTAATTGGCCCATACACAACAGAAGCTGGACTTCAGTGTAAAACCAGTAAGTGGGGACAACTGAAGAAGTTGGTAGGGCAGTATGTACAGGTGCTGGTCATAAAATTAGAATATCATGAAAAAGTTGATTTATTTCAGTGATTACATTCAAAAAGTGAAGCTTGTATATTCATTCATTACACACAGACTGATACACTTCAAATGTTTATTTCTTTTCATTTTGATGATTATAACTCACTACCATATACACTGTTTTGTTTTGTAAAACCGCTCCTTACTGCTCTAATGCTGTGAACAACAGGTTTAATGTTCAGTTTTGCCAAAACAGTGTTAACAGTTAAATATGTCAGGTCAAGAAAGATTTATAAAAACAGGTATTTATGTTAAGTGAAGTCAAGAAACACTTTTATATTTTTTTTATTTAAAAAATTATATTTAAGATTCCAGAGAAACCATCTTTTTAAATATAAAGCATGTATTTTTTCAGGAAATAGTTTAAGTTCAGCTTTACATTTACAACTACATTGTTGCTGTTAAAAATGCATTTCCAATAAAGTGAGTATTTGCCGAAACTGGTTGTCTATTTTTTATGTAGAGGTGGCGTGGGGTGTTGTCTGCAGCTGCTTAATGTAACTAATAAAGTAACTTGTAATCTAACAGTTACTTTTAAAATCAAGTAATCAATAAAGTAACTAAATTACTTTTTATAGGAGTAATCAGTAATCAATTACTTTTTTAATGTAACTATGCCATCACTGCTCTTAGTCTACACTAATATTTTAGTATTTATAAATATGCCACTATAATTAGTCATGAATGATGTTCTTTTTCTGTATTTACACTTAATACAAAATAAGCTACAAAATAAATAAAACAAAATAAGTTTTCTGGAAGATCTTTTAGGGTTTCCTTAAATACTGGCAGAACCCTTACAATAACCTTTAAGAACCTTTTTTTATTTTAAGAGAAAAAAGGCTTCTTTGAAAACCCTTTCTATGTGACCATATCCACATTTTTTGGAATTAATTCTTATGGTTTATATGTAACTTACACAATTTATTATAAATTCTGTTTAGTGGATATAATTGATGGTATAAATTGCATTAAATGAACACATTTGATCCTCTTCTGTCATGTTAGAAGGTCTTTTGTTTTATAAATCATTGTATATATTTGTTGTTGAATTGGGTAACTTTTTAGACTGTAAGTTACGGTTTCCATTTAACAGGCACATATCAAATATTGTAGGTTGGACCGTCAGGAATGAGGTCTTTGCCCAAAGTAGACTTGTGTCATACAGAGGTTTGTGTCATAATGATAAAACTAATGTTTTTAAAGAAACCAGCAAGTTTATGTACAATGGAAACCATGTGACTAACAGAATCTAAAGCACCGACTTTATTCTTGGCCAATTAAAAAAAAAAAAAAAAAAAAAAAAAAGTAAAACAATAAGACAGATCTGATTTCGGAGTGTCTAATTTAGCTTACTTGGACATGTTAATTTCCCAGAGCTGTTTCCCAGTACTATGGATGCGCTCATGTGGATGTAAGGCCAAAGGAGGAACCATTCTCTCTTTAAAAGGCTCTAAAAATACTAATGCTTCCAAAAAATTAATTATTTAGTCCCATGCTCTATAAGAGCAAACCATTTTGAAGATTCTTTATTGAAATTAAAGTTTTTTGTGGGTAACTACAATAATCTTTTATGTTTCTAGGAAGTGTTCCTCAAAAATATTAATGAAAACATTTTCAAAGAACTTTTACTTTTTACTTTTTAGATTGGTGAATTTTGTAAGTGTTCCACTTGTTGACAATCTGAGGAACCCATAAATAATCCTCGAGGAACATTTAGTTTTTCGAATGTAGCATTATGCAGCCATTTCCTTGTACTTCCATGTTTAACCTTGACGTTGTGTTTCAAACCATTCAAACCTGGATATTGAAAGTGGTGCAGTAAACAGAAACATATTTCAATTGAGTGTTCTGTCATTTCATCAAAGCCTTTTAAACGTTCTTACATAAGGTGTCTTTAAATGCCTGGAAGGCTCGGAGCAAGCTTGAACCCTGTGCTGGGGGTGAAGCATGTATGCTGAAGCTTGGCACAAAGGCATATCTGACACACTGACATGTATGGATTTACCTGTGAATATGAAAATATACTATAGAATATGAGTAAACATGATATTTTAAAAATCGGCTGTGAATTGGATCTTAAGGATGAGGCTGCTTTGATACAACTATGACATGTTTGCTTTTTTTATCATTTATTTGACTCCCGCAGTGCAAATAGTTCCACAACACGGACTGAATTGTTGCTAATGAACATAAATGTTTTCCTGCACACCAGCTTCCTACTTTGACTGTGTCTACATGGTCACACTACAAGATTTAAAAAATCCTAAATGATGTTGAAACCATGTGACACCCCACACATAATGACGTATTTCACAGATTTTTCTGTCCTTGATCGTTGTTAGTCATAAAGGCCTCCACACTGCATAATCTGCCCTGAATTAAATACCACACACTTTCAGATTCACACCCAACCGACTGCTCTGAGCCTCAAAACCTTGCGTGAGTTTCTCAAGAACTGTTATTTTGCAAGAGCAGACCGGAGTTTCTCAAAAACTAGATGTAAACAAACATTGTGGATGACAGCGAAACCATTTCAGTGCTAATTGTGACAGCTTTCTGCTTAGAGGAAAAACGGTAACAGCTCACATTATCAAGACATTCATGCTGTTGTAACAGCTCTACAAGTGCACCTTACTCACCATTTAATCCTCTGGAGTTGGCTCTGCAGCAGACGGCATATTCACGAAATTCTGCATACTTATAACTCGGTGAGACATTTTTTCCCCATAATAGCTTGAATCAAAATATGTTAGACATTTGTGAGAGGAGCTTAAATAAGCAGAGACACAAATGAGAACGATTCACAAAGCTGTGCATATTTTCCCGCCAAAACATGCACTCTGTCATTCATATGATAATGACATGGTAATTCCAGGCATTCCATTGGTGGCTTCCAGCGGCCTGGAATTTGTGGAATCTGAACCTAACAAAGACCTCTCATCTGAAATTATCCTGTGCAAATGACTTCTCACCTGATTAGTGAAAACGGAGTGTCGCCTCACGTTTAAGCTTTAAAAATTAAACCACATACAATTACTAAAAACTGTAATGAGCAGTGTGTAGCCAATACCTCTGTTTATTCAGTTCTGAGCTCAAAGGTCTTGGCTAGAAATGTTTGGAGTGTTTTTGGAGTTTAGAGCAAATTTAATCAAAATATACATTTCTGACACTCTTACTGGTTTGACACTGTTTTTGCTGAGTTTGTGCTGAACAAAAGCCTGTTTAACACTGTTTAAAAATTTTTTAGGTGGGCATAATTTGTAAAAAAACAAAAAAAAAACTCAGACTCCAGAGTTAATAATATTGATGCAGAACTGTGACTGAACAGGATCTTCACAGGTGTCCCATTATACAGAATTAATAGATGAATGCCAGCCAATCAGAAAAGAGTATTTCTTGTATCTGGGGTATCAATCAATCCATACAAGGACCAGCCATGCTCTGATGTACAGTAGGACAGACTAGGTAAAGACCCATATCACTGTATAATTTATCTTATTGTCAAGTCATCCATCTCTGCTGTTTAGTTTTGAATGTGTTTTGGTTTTTACAGTAAGAAGCTTGAGACTCTTGTGATTTATTAAAACTCTTGCACGTTTGACTTTCTTGGCAAAGGAAGACTGCGTGGTGTCTGGATTGTAATGGAGGTTTACATTTGCATTGATGCTTATCACATGAGCCTATGGCTGGGTCAGAGGAAGTGTTCAGATATCTCAGTTCTCTTCCTTTCACTTGTGTTGACGGTTACTTTTCTGTTTCTTGGAGGTGTGTTGAGGACTCAGACGTGGGCTCGGCTGAGTCACTCTCTCTTTCTCTGTATCTCTCTCTCTCTTTCCTGACCAGCTCTCAGAGGGAGTGCAGGGCCACAGTTAATTAGGCTTCTTTAATCACCTGAAGTCACTCACTCTGACACTCTTTAACCTCCCTGTAAATGGGTTATTATTACCTCTGAAAACCCCCCTCTGTGGTTTCAGACATGAAAGACTTATTTTAGCTCTGCTCGAAAGTGAAACACTGTTTAAACACTTTCTCTAATGATTGTGGAAAATTGACCCCTCTGTCATCCTTCACCTGCCTGTTTGCTGTAGATTTCCTATTGATTTCTGTATGGAATGAACAAAGCTTGTGATGGTTACGAGGAGCCAAATGCTTATTTATGAACATATTTAATAAAACGAAGAGCAAACTGTCAAGGCTAAACATTTTTAATTATGTTTATCTTTTATCTTTATGACTGCGCTGGGTTCATGCCGCGTGCCGCCGTTATTTATGTGAGGCAATCAGTGCGATTCATTTTTTTTGAGAACGCATGCTGTGTTTGTTTGGCCATATGAATCAAATAACCTAGTTTTCTGTGCATTGTAATTACTGTGCGTAGAGCCTGTTGTGGAAAATGAAACTGAAAAAATTCAAACTCGCATCAGAAGCAGAAGACTCAAAAAGTTCATGCGTGAAGGTGAAGAACTGGTTCTCAGAAGCTCAGATTTATTGCCTGGTTTAAAGTCGTGTCTAGTCTTGTATCTTAAAGGTGAAGGTTAACCTTTTTCCACATTTGAGATGTTCTGAATATTTGCCATTTTTTTAAAGTCACCTCAGAGGTTATGTCTGTGGTTTTTGTGTGTTTTGCTGCTTCCCTGGATCAGCTGCCCACCAACAACCAACTACTGTGACCAAGGGCATAACTTTGGGTCCAGCATTGGGGGGGTTGTGCTGTCTGCCTATTTATTTATTTATTAAATCATTTACTTTTCTAAAAGGATTCAGGAGATTTTGGGTTAACCGTATTAGAAATACATTGTAATGCTTTTACTGTGTATTTATTTAACTTTTCTTTGTATTTACTCTGCACCTTAAACAATTAAGAAATGCGGAGCTAGCTAACGGAGCTAGCTAAGATACCTGAACGTTTATTCATAGTGTTTCTGATACACAGCGGCATAGTTATTCAGTCATCAGCTAACAATACATTTACATTTACCTCATTTTGATTTTTCCGCTTTTTACAAGGCGGTGTTGTCGACCAACAATGAAAAAATGTTTTCTGTGCACTTTTTGGTGCTCTTTTCGTTTTTTCTTACGACACCCACTCCCCCAGCAGCTGCTTGCACAAGCAAGCAAACGGTCAGGGTTGCCAGGTCCAGCAAAAATATCCAGTTCAAATATAGTAACATAATTAGCAAAAAAAGGATCTCTCTCTCTCTCTCTCCTTTTCAGGCTGTACTTCCTTATATCATTATGTTCTCCTCGTTTGTATTGTTGCATTCAATATTCCAACACCTACTTTTCTTGTTGTTTTTTGACGGCCGCGGTAATTTTTAAAAGTAGCCCAAAAAACGCAGCCTGCCACTCTTGAATTTTCACCCGCGACTGGATTTTCAAACAAGCCCACTTTGGCGTTAAAACCACAAACCTGGCAACCCTGCAAACGGCGAGCGCTGCTGCTTGGCGGGTTGAATGATACCAAGTTTTTGTGGTGAAAAGGGGGGTTACATTACCAAATGATTAAACATGCTAGTATTTCACCCAAAATTGATCATGAATAAAGAAAATTAACAAGTTATTCATGAAAGATGTTTTATGTAAATTGAAATTGTGACTTTATTGGGGGGGTTATAGTGATTGGATCAGATTATTGGGGGGGTCATAACCCCCCTATCCCCCCCGCAAATTACGCGCATGACTGTGAACTGCTCCAGATGCCCTACCCTACTGCCCACATTGGAGTTCATATGGACTTTCTGGCCGTTATCATTGCTACCACTATCATCATCATCCCTGTCCCACTACTGTCACCATATCAGTTCACCTGAACTTTACAACAACATCATATGATTATGATTTATCACAAACTTAGAATTAGCAGACCAGAGGAGGATGGGTCCCCCATGTGAGTCTGGTTTCTCCCAAGGTTTCTTCCTCCAGCTCTGAGGGAGTTTTTCCTTGCCACTGTCGCCGTTGGCTTGCTCACCGGGGATTAGGGATTAATGATTTGATGTCTGTTATTGCTAACCCTGTAAAGCTGCTTTGTGACATCAGATGTAAAAAGCACTTTATAAATAAAATTAGATTTGATTTTGCTCCACAAATGATTGTTTTACAAAACAAATTATAATCTGAAGAGTTTAGGTCTCCAAGTATGCTGACATTAATTTGCTAAAAAGTAGCAGTGGTGTGACATATTTAATTTAAGAACAGCAGATGCACAAATCACATTTGGTGAGTCAAAGTGATGCATTGGAAGAGGCTGTCCTGTGTTTTTATAGCTGGTTATGCAGGGTTGCCCTGTTTCTTTCAGCGTTGAAGTGCCAACATTGTTAGTGAGATACAGTTCTTTTCATGTAGTATTGAAAGGGAAATGGTGTCCATCAAGAGTATGAGCTTTCCAAACTTTTGGTTGAGATGTACACAGTAGGTGTGGCTCCTGAAATGTCACCCATCACCCTGAAGCTTGAGGCCAAGAGTCCACAGTCAACAAATCAAAGAATTGATTCTTTTGAAGTCAACCTCCCACCTTTTTATACAGTTTGGTAGAAACACCAAAAAAAAACACCTGACTTGTGTGGAGACACAGCGGATTAATACATTTATGTAGTTATAGCATAAAAAAAGGCTGTTTCCCAATCTTTCCCAAAGGACTCTCCCGATGACTTGTAATGTCCCTGGCTCTAGGAGAATGAAGACGAGCACAGTCCTCCTTCGATGCATGTGAAGTTCGGCCCCGCCTCTTTTCGAACTGCTGCTGTTACATCATTGCTGGAGGAAAGCCCCAGAATCCCCAGCTCTGATGAATCGCCTGGCAGATGCCTGAACCAGCAGACATTATATAGTAGTGCTAGGGAGAGAGTGCCCTCTACCCACCAAGAGGGAGCATGGCCAATTTTGCTCTCTCAGGCCCCGGCTCTCGATGGCTAGAAATTACTGTCTATGTTTCAAAGGGCAGGTGGACTTCCTTTTAGAGCTGTGGTTGTAACTTTGATGTCAATTAGCTACGACGTTTCCAGTCCAGTTTTCGCGTTACAACTTGAGCTGTGAGGCTAACATTGCTAACGAACACTATAACTCAGTTGTCTCCCACATAGCCTAAATAATTTTTGTACTATTTCTCAAATCACAATCATATCTTAAGATCTTAGACTGTTTGTTGTGGTTTATGACACCGTATGGTTCCTGGGAACTCTTACAGTCACTAAAACGTCAAGATCAGCCCTCCTACTTCTGAGGGTGTTTGTATATACTGATCTTTTATGAAAAATGGCTGTAACAGTAGTCTTAAGCCATGTAGACTAGTTTGTTTAAGAGTGTGATGCAGATTGAGAGAAGTTTTGGTGTTGATTTGAGCTGTTAATTTTAGTGTTTAGCCTCTCGGCTCCAGTTCTAAACTA
The DNA here is from genome assembly GCA_036984385.1 of Crenuchus spilurus. Classification (NCBI taxonomy): domain Eukaryota; kingdom Metazoa; phylum Chordata; class Actinopteri; order Characiformes; family Crenuchidae; genus Crenuchus; species Crenuchus spilurus. Next base: position 20,470 of record BRDA01060069.1, read on the forward strand.
AAGAAGCAAAATTTGCTACATCTGAGTTGGTAATTGTTATGGATTATCAATTAATGTCAATTAATTAATTCAGTTGTTTAGTTATTTGTTTAATGATTGAGCAAAAATCTAAGAAAGTTGCCACTTAGCTTCAGCGAGTTTGGCTGCTTGTCAGTAGAGATAAGTAGGTTGATTGTGAAGACTGATGACATAAAATAATCATTTCTTATGTCTGCTATCTCTTACATGTCTCTACTGACCATTATATATGAGAAAGAGCTGCTCTTCCTGTCTCCCTCTTTCTTTCTTGTGGACGCAGACTGAAACACATGAATTGTGGCGTCTGGCATTGCGTCCGGTGCCAAACGTTTGTGCCCTGATGAAAAGTTATGCTAATGGCTCTCTGAGCACTCAGATTGATGGATGAGAACTGCAGCAGCTTCCATATTTGGGCAGTCCTTTCAGATTATCCACAGCACAGAGCCAGGGAAGGGACCCCCTCCCCCATACCTCTGACTTTATGCTGAATCAGACAAACAGGAGCAAATAAATGAAGGTGTGGGAGTACACGATTGCATACATACATACAATACTGCGCAACTCTTAGGCACCAATGAAAATTGATTAGAATAAAATACAGAATACAAATACATATAAACATGTAAACTATAGTAAGAATGTCTTGTTTGTCAGTAAAATCCATGATAAATTGGTTAGAAGAGTGCAGGTTTAGCTTCTGGTCGTTTCTGTGCACTTGAGATATTACACGGATTTGTAAAATTCTACCAGCAGCTCAGCTGGATTAATTTACTGAAGTATCGATTAGTTGAAGCAGCTACTGGATGATTACTGTAAATTCCTGGCCGTCATCCTAGAGAGCACTTCTTGACGCAATCACAATGCATTGTTCATTTGTCTTCATTTTTGTCTTTTTGTACAAATACTTTTTTACTAACCTGCTAAAGATGCTTCTCTGTAGTGATTTACATTTTATTAGTGACTTTGGCCTGACCTATAAAATTTTATTACATAACATGGTGTTTTCACTGCCACACTATCTGAAAATGACTGTAATTAGCACCACCATCAATTAAAATGTTGTAAATGGGTAATCCTGTCTTTGTTTTACAATGATCTGTTGTTATAAAAACCTACATTTTACATTTTTGAGCCAAATCTCAAAATTGTCCTGTGGCCTGACCGTTTCAAACACTAGTTAAATAAATAACTTTTATCTAAAACAAATGTCTAACAAGGAAGATAGATCACTCTTGTTCTATTTGTATATTTGCTAAAAAAATTCTTAATTTTTAATGCCCCACATACTTTTACACACTTTATATACACACACACACAGTGGTGACCCTACTTATGAGTTTAATCCGTGCAGGAGCCGAGCTCGTTAGCTGGTTAGCTCGTTAGCTGGATGCATTTTCCCCAGAAGAATACATGTAAAACTGATTAATCCGTGTCAGCCGGCCAATATACAGTATACTTTAATATG
>BRDA01060078.1:0-10000 GCA_036984385.1 Crenuchus spilurus
GTGCTTTTCTCATCACTTGTTCTCCTAAGATGTTGAATAAACATGGCGAGAGGTTACATCCTTGACGGACTCCTTGTCTTACGTTGAACCATGCTAATGTGTGATTGGTGGTCCTGACGGCTGCACGCTGCTGAATGTACAAATTTCTCAGTAGCTGGATCAGGTGTGAGGGAAAACCCATCTCCAGCATGGTTATCCACAATTGGTCATGTTGTACCATGTCGAATGCCTTTAATTTCTTCAAGTGGATGTTTCCCTCATTTTGCTTTCCCTCATTATCTTTCTAAGCATTACTTAAAGGAGCAAAACCACCAGAAAGAAGATAAGAGCTAAGATAGAGATAAGATAAGAACTATTTATAAAAGTTATGTATTATAAAACCATAATGTACCATAAAACACTACTCACAGAGGGTCTCCCACATGGAGGCAGCCATGTTTAAAACAGGTTTAATACACAATCCCTGATGCATCCAGGCCACTAGTTTTCATAACCTGACAAAGAATCATTAGAGAAAATGATGTATCGCTCCTTAATGCACAAACTGCTTAACATCCAGGAGATCATGCCAGATGGATCACGTCTGGTTCTAGGCTTCACAACCAAGTCACAGTGATGATTACCATCAATTTCCATCCAATGTTGTGCCTTGAAGTTCAATAATACTTCAATTTTAATGTTAATAGACAGGAAAAAACAGAGAAATTATCATTCAGATCTGATATAAAAATAATATTTACACGTCTGTAAAATTACTCAAGGTAGGAGGGGAGAGATGCCCACTGCACAGCTACACAATGCAGAGGAGATGCCAACAACGCCCCCAAGTGGACAAAAAAGGAACCTCACAGCTAATTTTTTGTTGTAAATGGTGAGGTCAGCTTCAGGTGATCTCAATTTTTACCTTCATATGTTCACATTTACCACCTGTGTTAACATTTTACACCTTTAAATGCTTCATTCAACATGTTTCTGTTTTTATAGTAAAAAGTCTAATCTGAATTTTTGGTCCAGTAGCAGGCTCCTATCCCATGAATGTCTATTAGCTAGATACAGCCAATAGCAAACAATTCTCTATGTGGTCCAGCAGGAAAACTGCCTTCAAGGTGTCCTGTCATAACAAACGAATGGACTTGGTGGAGGAAACTCCACTCTGCTTAACGTTGTAGAGTACTTTGCCAACACATTGTCCATTAATTTTATATACTGTGACACCTCATTAGCTGCTATCCCTTACTTCTGAACTTACTCAGTTTCTGATTTCTTGATTCTCAGTCGATTCCAGGTCTAATTCTGATTCTGGTTCTGAATTTCAGATATGGACCCATTTTCTGAGTTGGTGGTGGGAGGACAGGTGAACGGCAGAGTTGAGGACAGTCCGGTGACTTTTGACCTTTCTCGTTTGGGACCCCCATTGGACTCAGTGACCCCTCGGATGTGCCGCACCCCTGAAGCTTTTCTGGGCCCCACCGCAGCCTCCCTTGTCAACTTGGACACACTTATCCCTACAAACCCGGCAGCTAAGAGCAAAAACCCATTTCTCTCAGGTCATCCACATTCTGTTCTTTCTGCACTGGCTTGTAGTACCGATTTAGACTTGTCTAGTACTAATTCTGTTCTTTTGCACCTCTCTCTGTCCTACAGGTTTGAGTACTCCCTCCCCTACAAACCCCTTCCACTGTGAGCAGCCCAGACTCACTCTGAATCAGATGCGTCCAAGCTCAACCTCTCCTCAGCCTCCTCACAATCTCCCTCACACTCTGTCCTACAGCGCCTCCCTGCCCCTGCCCTTACAACAGCAGCGCCCATCACTGCCCTCCTCCTTCACACAGCCTCACCACGGCCTACTGGAGCTGCCCAGCAACCTGCCCCAGCCACTACTGCCCCTGTCCTCCACACCTACTCCTCAGCTCCAGAACCACAGTCACAACCCTTTCCTCTGAAAACAGTCAAGATCAGGATCACCTCTGTTCACACCTATTCTAATCTGCTTTTGAGCTGAACTGCAGACTCTTCATAGAGAAGAACTGAAGAAACACTCTGTTGAAAGTGATCTGGAACAGAATTTTGACTGTTCACAGCTACTCAGATTCTGATTCAGCTTTTGAACCGATCTACAATGAAAAGAAACATGCATACGCTCTTATTTAAAAACAATCCGAAATAACGTCTGTTCACACGGACAGATTCTGGAACTGAATTACTGACTCTGACAAAAGTGATTGTTTCAATTTACACCTGTTCTGCTGTGGACCTGAACGACAGACTGCAGAACCACAGCCATAAACCTTTCTATTGAGAATGATAGTCACACTATTACAAATAATCTGGAACAAAATGAAGTGCTTTGAACTGAATTACAACCTTTGCGCGCAGACTAAACTGTACTCTGCGGACAGGAAGAAACCTTCTAGATCAGAATCACATTTTTGTGTGCTACAGGAATCTGTTGAAAAGAATCTGGATCAGAAACTTATCTGTTCACACCTGTTCTGGAGTACTGACTCAGATGGACCTAATTTAGGACATACACTGAAATATGCACGGAAACTGGATTAACTACTGTCATTTTGTTTCAGATCAATCATTTTGTGAACAGACTGATCTGGATTGATACAGTACTGTTCACATGTGACTAAATAATGCTTCAGGGTTTATGGGGAAGCTTGCTGCCAGGAGCAATGTGGATCAGATTCACATCTATTCACACTTGACATGACCTATGGACTATATAGTGATCATGTAATAGTCTCTGAATGTGACTAAACGACCCTATACTTTAGGGTGACACTCGCTACCTGAAATGAAGATAAACTATAGTATTTATTGATTATTTTTTGGAAGATAAAAGGCCCTGGTTAATCTGAATTATATGAACTGGTTAAATATATATTGGCATTGCTCTTCTTATGATGAGTTAAATTATAACACTTATGGTCTCTAGCATGATGCTTTGAACACAGCTGTCAATCAGCATGACTCCACCCTCACGTAACCAAATGGACCTGACGCTTGGGCTGTCGATCAAAAGGACACACCCTTTCAGACCCGAAGTGGGCAGGACTGAAGTACTTCAGGAATACTGACACAAACTGAATCATCTCCGAGAATGAATGCACTGCTCCTTTAATCCCTCCGTCCTCTTTAAAGCTTACTCGCTTTCTGTTGCCTTCTGTCTGTGGGTGTGTATAACTCGCCTAATCAGGGTCCAGCACTGATTGTAACCCCCGTCCCTCTCTCTCGCAACAAACCACAGTGCATTCTGGGCTGGCTCTACGCTTTTCCGGTTTGGACCTCAGGAGCCCCGCCCACCAAAACCGGCACAACCAATGAACTGCAACAAAACAACAGTCTATATATTAAGAGTGTCTAGAAAACAGTGGTTCCTAATCCTAATCCTGGTCCTGGAGCATTTGGATACAGCAGAGCACTTAATGGTACAATAGTGCTTTCCAAAGACAAGCCCATTTCCACAGTGCCATGCAGAAGTTTGGGCACCCCTGTTAAAATGCCAGGTTTTTGTGATTTAGATCAATCAGACCAAGATGATTAATTTATTTTTCCATCATTAATCTCACATAATCTGAACAGTTATCACTGTCCACTCAATGGTCCACTCAAAAGTCACATCTCCCAATTTGCTCAGGTGTGTCCAGTCTTTGTTTTACAACTTCAAGGCTGATGAATTCAGAATTTACCTAAATAGCCAAGTCATTTCTGTAAACAGCATCACCAAAAGATCTTGCAACATGCATTCATATCGTAATGAAGGTCTTATAGACTAGTGGATGTGGTTTAGGTCACAGTATGACTTACTTTTGGATCTGGTTCATGATGGTCATCATCACTCAAATTGATTCAATACTTCCTGCTTTTAGCCTCTGTTCCAGGTATGGACTCCCACAATTCCTTTCCCTACTTGGCCTCAGGAAGAATCCCTGTCACTAGTGGCAACACAGGGCCATGTCTCAAACTGATTAAAAAGAAAGTGAAAGTAAAGGGACCCTCCACTTCACTAGCGTAACGTCCTGCCCATGTAAGGATGACAGGATGCTTACCTAACCCTTTGAGACCTGAAGGGGGAGAGCTAAAGCAGGGAAACTAAACAATGCTGCAGGTGCTCCAGGACCAGGGTTTGAAACCAGTGATGTAAAGGATTATGGGATGGATAAATAAAGACAAAATCCCGTTAGAAGAGAAAGCTGGGCAGACTGATCACATGTTGTAATGCTGAACTATCCAATGCTGTTGTTCTTCTGTTGAAGACGAGATGAATATTGATAAATACCAGCTTTATGGTTTTATTTCCACAGATGAACATGAACCAGAGTTGAATGTGTCCTATAAGGCCGTTACATCCAGGTTAATGGTTAATGTGTTGTGATACAAATGATAAATAGATCAGTATATCGATGAGCACCAATAAATGAATGTCATTTTAACGGACGTCGGTGTGTTAATTAAGCTCTAAAGTACACGACTTTGTTGAGATGAATGCTGAAGACTAACGGACAGACAGTCTGAGAACACATTACAGGTATGATCTCTCAGTGACAGCAGGTATTGTTTGGGTAACAGTGTACAGTTAGACTGAGACTGAAGCAGAAACTCAACAGTCAGGTCGACCAGCGTGTCTGGACCTGCTCACTGTAATGACTGTTCATGGTTTAGCAGGTTTCAGGTGCACCTGCTAATCTGTGTGTGTGTGTATGTTTGCGTGTGTGGGTGTGTATTTGTGAAGTGTGTGTGTGTGTTTGTGAAGTGTGTGTGTGTGTGTGTGTGTGTGCGTTTCTGTGAAGTATATGCTTGTGTGTGTAGCCAGGGGCGTAGCACCAAATTCTGGGCCCTATGCACAAGCAATGCCCAGGGCCCCGCCCACTATTATTATTATTATTATTGTTTTTTTATATTTAAAGGAAAATAAAATTCCAGACACCTCAAGGGCCCTCTCCTCACTTGGGGCCCTGGTAACTCAGTGTCACTTCCCCCCCCCACTACGACACCCCTGTGTGTAGCATATGTGTGTATGGAGTCTCTGTGTGTGTGTGTGTATTGTGTGTGTGCAGCGTATGTGTGAATAGAGTCTGTGTGTGTGTGATAGCATCTTTGCCCACAGAAACCCTTAGGCTAAACATGCCTATTGGTTGTGTAATAGTGTCTAAAGGTCATTAACGTTAGTGGTTCTCTGATGATTTGATATCAAAATCTAAAGAATACTTACATTTAAATGGGAACTTATGACTGGTTCTATACTAATGCTTTTCTAATCAAGTGGTCTTTAATGGTGACTGCTAAGCAAAATTCCATCCACAAAACTCTTTACACTTAATTGTATAAAACAATACACTCTGCAGCCCTGTTGTTCACATTTATACATTAAAAGTGACAAACCTGTACAAATACTCTTTTCTGATTGGCTGTCATGTTTCTATTTATTCTGTAGGACTGGTAACAAAATGTTCCATCACCATTCTATATCAATTTTCTGGAAAAAGTGAAGGGCAACCACAATAACTATAATAAATATGTCATAGCAAGAACATGATAGAGTAGCTACAACAACAGCCAATAACGAATTTCCAAAAATGAAGGATTTTGTAAATTTTAATTTGTTCTACATCAAAGATACACATGGAAACTATGAAAAGTAAACCAAGCAAACTAGGCTAGCCTAGCCATCAGTTTGCTTGCCCATGACTAAGGAAAGTAGTAGCTGCCACACACATCTTTTTTTTAGATCGCATGTTACTTTGGATACATTAATACACAAAAGGCCTAAATGTGGTGACTTGGTTATAACTGAAATAACAGCCTTTGATGTGTCCTGTTAGTGGAGGCAAAGAACTATAACCAAAGAACCAAAACAAGATGCCATCAAAGTCCTTTATCCCTTACTCAACAGCGAAGTCTTTTCCTTAGAACACGTTGACTTTGCGCTGAATCTCTTCTTCTCTTTGGTTTTTGGGATCCTCTTTCGGTCTTCACTTGATTGTCATCTTTAATACTGGAAGGAAAGTCTGTTGCATCTTCTGTACAAGTTGTGGGGCTTTTGACATCCAAAACTGAATGTTCAGAAGAGTTATCCTTGGCGGTTTCAGAGGTGTCCAAGGCAGATTGGATGATTTCTTGGGTTGAATATTTGTGTTGGGAACTGTCTGTTAGGCTACTGCTAATATGGCTGTTCTGAAGTGGAGCAGGTTGAAGATCTTGAAGCTCTTCATCAGCGCTAGTGTTGGCATATTTACTACAGTGTGCACTAATCTCTGAGTTTTGCATCTGGTCTGGCAGACTGGACTGTGCCAGCTGACATAATGCAAAAGCAGCCGTCTGTTTCTGCTCATCTGAGGAGTCCTCGTGTGAATCCTGTAGTACAGAAGAAGCCATAACATCCTGGATGGCAGGAATTATGTGGACACCACCCTGAGACTGGGTTTCTGAAGAAGTTATGGTAGAGGACAGCTTCAGAGAGAGGTTCATAGGAAGCTCAAGAGAGCTCTCTCTGGCTTTGGGATGGGTGGATATCTGCTCTTTTTTGGAGAGGTTCAGAGGACTGGTCTCTTCTGCTGGCCTTGATGTTGAACTGTGAGAAAAAACAAAACATGATAATGAGTTTTTGGACAATGCCTTGATCATGTTGCATAGACACGGTCTTAAATGCACATCTATTATAATATCCTTACATATGTCTTCTATATTATTTAATGTTTAATTTCTCATTACTAAGATTAAGAAATCACTATGTAATCTTGCTTACAGTATTGAAAATATTGAATCATAACCTTTGTGTCATGATGCATATCATATTGCCAATTATTTTTATGAAAAAAGAACCAGAATCTATTGATACAAGTGGGCAAAGTTCAGAAAATGACTAACGTGGTGCATTGAAACTAATATAAGTGAGCAACTCAGAATTATTACATTTCCCCACTTCCTTGTGGACAACCTGAATAGGGCTTGAGGTGTAAAATGGGGGAGTCTAGGACCAAGGTTGGGAACCACTGTAATGTATAGGTTAGTTTTATTAAATGAAGCAAGTATTTGAAGCCATGGCATCGTACCTGTCTGAGTTGTCTTGTACTGCTACATCTTCAGCTGGGAGTGTTGCTGGAATGCTTTCTCCTGTTGGACTATATGGGTCCAACACATCACTACCCTGCTTATTTGAGTTGGTATCTTTTTTAGTTTGATGTTTTGCATTTGGTCTGTCTGGTGACCCAGCTGCAGAACAGCCAACTCTAGGGCTTATTTGAACTTCTTTGCTTTCTTCGCCTATCCCAATACCCCTTTGTGTCATTGTGTGTGGATCAAAATATAAATTTGAGCTGTGGAATCTGTCATATTTTGCAGTAGACATATATCCTCTTGGTACACCAAGTGTGGAGTGGCCCAATTCTGGATAAGGAACAGAGCTCAGATGGGTCTGGTCTGGATGGTACATGCTGTAGCTAAAAGAGGGAGATGAATAGCAGAATCTGTAATATTGTTCCATAGAGGGGTAAACAGGATGGGAGTGAATAGACATCCCTGCCAAAAGTGGGTGGAAGCGGTGAGTGTCTATCACATAAGGAGATACTTGGGATGGAGAATTGTAGTGGCTGTGGAAGTTGTCAGGAAGAACATAAGGTGAGAATGAGGAATGGACAGGGTAGTAATGAGGAGAGAAGCTATAAGAAGGGTACTCCAGACCTTGGTATATAGGTCCTGTTTTTTCATTGTGCTTCTGGGGCTTATCTTCAAGGCTTTCAGAGCCACAGAGGAAGGTGTGCAGAGGACTGCGAATAGGAACAGGATTGTACACATGAGGAATGGGATTTGGAATGGACCTTTCTGCTCTTGCTTCCTTCTGCAAAGTTGAAACAGGTGAAAAGGCTGAAGAATGTGGCATTAATTCTTGTCCTTCCTTATGGCAGGATTCTGATGTTTTCAAATTGGAAGAACTACATTGTACCCCACCAGTGCTCAGTGATGGATCAATGTCTGATTCCCTTTGTATTTTGGGGATTTCTGTTGGAGGAGGTACCTCCCTTTCAGGGGTGTTGAGCTTGTGATCATTATTTGGCATGACTACATGGTCATCTGCCTGCTGAATCTTGGTCACTTCTTTTGAGATATCCCCAGTTTGCTTTGACAGACTTTCTTGAAGTGTCTTTGTAGTTTCTACTGATGTACTACTTTCCATGGCAGTGTTGTGGCTGAGATTCTTGCCTGGCTTGGACAGCAGTGAGAGAGAATTCTTGCACAGGTTGTACTTCATGTGGTTGAACAGGTGAGATTTTTCATTGCAGGTGAAGGGGCACTGGAAGCAGTGGTATTTGAAGGGCTTGCCTGGAGGCCGAGGAATGTAGTGGGGTTTCTTGGGTTTCCTTTCTTTAATGGGAGTGCTCATCCCGGTGGGACCTTAACCACTAACTGGTCTGGTCTTCTGATCAATGATTGAATCTTTCTTGGTGGGATACTTAAGTCCTTTTGAGAACCAAAGGTGTCATCACATGCTTAACAGTGATCTAAAGAGAAAGAAAGAACATTACACATTTCTACTTGTCCAAGCTTTATCAAAACATGAAACGGTGTACAAAGAGCTTGAAGGAGGCTGTTCCTTGTCTCTTTGTGGTATCCTGTTGAAACATATTGTTTGGGTAACAGCTCCCATATCCTTCATGTTTTACCTGGAACTATCTGACATATTTGAATGAAATGTGTTACCACACTTGAAACTTTAGCTAGAGGGGTTGACAGCACAGCTCAGTAACAGTTGCCTGGAGAAATGCTACAGCGACAATAGAAGTCTACTTTGGAGTTTCAGCAATTATGAAAATGAGAGGTATGTGTTGTTTCGCACTTTGCATTGGGCTAAAGAGGGTGATTTGCATAAATGAAACCCACCTGAGGGCTAGTTAGAAATACAGGACATTTCTTGTCTGGTTTATTGTCAAACTTTCAGTATTCCTGATATCTATTCATTACTAATTGCATGCTTTTAGTCATACTAAAGAAGCACATGTTGAAGGTAATAAGGTTATGTAGTTCTCTTACTGTAAGAAAGAAAGTACAGTATTTAATTCAGAATCCTTTCTGTAGGGTAGATAATCCTGGACTGTAATGTCTGGATCTAATCTGCAATCCATTTTCAATATTTCTTCCACACATCCAATACTTCACAAACATTTTACTCTATTCTCACCCCCCTTTAACTGTGTTGCAATAAGTTGCCACTCAAGTTACCCCAGATGCTAATGATGCAGTTGCAGTGATGGCTTTTTCAGTGGAGTTATCAGAATTTGGGTGGAGTAGCGAGGAAAGGAAGGGTTTTTAAAACCTTGGGTGTGACAATCTAATGCTAAAAGTCTTTGTCTAAATCTACTATGATCTGTTCTCTTAAGGGGGGTCAGAAGTTTAATGATAAGTGCATTCTAATCCATGAAGAGCTGATGAGTCTCCAGTGTTTCATTCCAAACAAGAAAAACCGGATTATGTTCTTGAATTAAACAAGTAGAGTCCAACTAGTGATCATGTATCCTCATGAAAACCTGAAACCAATCCAACTACTCAGACATATTCTATGGTGTCGCTTAATTAATTAATTAATTTTATGAACTGATCTCACAATATAATGACTTATAGATCGCTACAATAAGTCCAAATACCTGAACTAAGAGTTAAAAGTTGAGTTAAGATCCTGGTGTTTGACCGTATATGCAAGGTCAGATCTGTGGTGTAGATATGAATCTGATTCTATAAGATAACTTTCAACACAAATACAGCAGATAGTAACATGATGTTTTTCAGCCAATGCATGGAAGTCCATCAGCAGCACAATTGATTTAACTTAATAAAGTATTGATTAACTAAATCAGGTATTGGATGACACAATTAATTCTGGACTGCCATCAGGAGAGTTTTAGAAAATGTTCAATCTAAACGATCAGTTATGAGCATCATTCCTTACTGTATTAATGATATGTGTGTTTATTCTAATATTAGTGCTTTTCTGAGAAAA